>JBBPCZ010026971.1:0-14058 GCA_037974445.1 Brycinus macrolepidotus
ATGAATGGGCACAAATTCCCACAGAAACTCCAAAATCTTGTGGAAAGCCTTCCAAGAAGAGTGGAAGCTGTTCTAGCCACAAAGGGGGACCAACTCCATATTAAAGTCTATGGATTTGAATGCAAAGTGGTCAATTGTCCCAATACTTTTGTCCATATAGTGTATGAACTGAATGTATATTTAATAACAAAAAAGTAACAAAACACTTGTTTTCCCCCACTGTGTGTGAATGACTTTATATGCACTAGATTTACACACAGAACCATGATGTGTGTCATAAGTGCCTACTGTACAAAAATGACAAAGCGATGTTGAGGATTTTGGTACTAAGGCACTGGCTGTTTGGGTGTCTCTCTGTACATGCGATTTTTCATGGAGCAGTTGGGCAAGATATGTCCTAATTTCAAGGATGTGAATAATTTCCCGATGGCTATGTACTGCTGGAGAACTGTAATTAGACAGGTTCCATTGTTTTTGTAATGCCTTACATTGTTTGCTATTGATGTTTTTTTGTTGTCCTTCATTGCACTGATTACAAATACTATCATTTCGTTTGGCAGTATTTGCCGACACTCTAACAATAATACCAACCACTAAAGGTACTTAAGGTCCTGTAGTCCAGCAGTGGTACCGTGCAAAGTAAACCTGAAAACATTAGTAGGTCTTAGATTGTGGTGGAAATGAACACTGTTAGATTACTGTTCGATATACAGTGAGAAAGCATTTAGTGATGTCTTCATATGGCATGAATTTCTTTTTTTAAAATTATGTTTTGATTTCAAGAATCAGTTACTGTATATATATTTGTAATAAACTTATTCAATTAGAACTGTGTTTAACATTTTTATTATGCTTTTTCCTGACACGATTGAATTTACTTTTAAGATTATTTCACACTGATGGAAATGAAAACCCATTTATTTGTTCTGGCACATAAAGAATTAGAAAGTTTCAAGGGCACAACGTATGAAATCATGATGGTGCAGCTGAGAAACTGGTTTGAGCAAATACCTTTAGGCGTATGGATACAGTAGAAGCAACTGAAAATCCAGTTCAAAGGAGTTTTCTCAAAGCCAAAAACCCAGCCCTCCCCACGGCTCTAGGCTTGGCCTTATCCTGGTGGCGGTCTCGTGTTACTCAGCAAACAAAGCACCTCATGCTCTGAGGCTCGGGACTGGAGGTGGTGTTGTACCTGGAATGTGGACACTTTAGGGCAATTTTATGGAGTATGAAAAGCATAGGGATGACATCATGACCGTCCAATCCAGATGTATAATGCATTATTTATTGGCAATAGGAATAAGAAAATGCATTCTGCAAGAAATATTATTTCAATATTATTATTATAAGTATATTATAATATTATTTCCTCTATTTGTGTACACCTGCCAGTGTATGACTGTTAACTAAGGTTATCAATTACTTTAGCAGTTCCAAAAAAAAAAAGAAAAAAGAAAAGAAATGTCACTGGAAGTCATTTGTGTCCAATTCAATGTGACCCATATATTCAGATTCACATAGCAATAATAATAAAGAATTCATGTAAGCATTGCTTGAAATCAGGCTAATCGACATGAGATAAAATAAAATAAAAAGGTTCGAGCGATGCCATAAAACAACCGTTTTTTGATTCCCTAAATAGTCGTGTTTAAAAAAGGGGATTTGTGAAGAACCTTTTAAAGGTTTAAAGGTTTAAAGGTTTAAAGAACCTTCACATAAAAAAAATCATTCTCTAAAGACCCATTCATTGTTTTTTTTGTTTTTGTGAACCAAAGTGTGGCATTGTACAAATAACCCTTTTGACTGTGCATGGATTTATTTACCCACATTAGTATTAGATGTTTCACTTACAGGACCAACTGATCTAAACAATAGAAGCAAAATATATATAAATTTAGTGCTTTCTCCAAGCCCATTCATGATCTTGTTGCATTCCACCCCAACCATTTTCTCTGGAAATGTATGATAGTCAGCTTTTCTGTAACTGGGCCTGGTCTCTCAGGCTATTCATACTGGGCCATCATGTCTTGTACTAATTTCTCCTTATTCTGCCAGAAGGAGGAAGGTTGAGGGGCTTAAAATGTCTCTCTTCACCTGTGATGATGTGTAACTTAGGCTCCGTCTACATAAAAAGGATCCATTTTCACAGTAGTGTGAATCAAACTAGGAGAAAACAGTTTTCAGAGCCCACACCTTCTTACTGGTCATAGTACAGATTTGTTGAAACACATCCCTTTTCATCCGTTGCCTTAACTGTTTCAGTTGTTTGGAGGCCATTCTTAAAAGCTGCCTAATTTTCAGATATCCTGTTTGGAAAAAAGTTTAAATCAGCTATAAATATAGCGTCACTTTTTGGCCAGCCTTTATTGTATCACAGACTGTGTCATTTAGATACATGTACCGATAGTGTGTGATGACTGAGTCGTTGTTCAGTTACAGACTTCAGAAAAAGTGGATATTTAGCTACACTTATCCACAGAATAAGGCCTTACTTTGCGTAATTGTATGGATATGTTTAAAAATATATACTCTCCTCGTGATCCTCACAATCACTCCCTTTGGGATTCCAGTAAATTACAGTGTATGACTCACTTCCGCAAGATAAGACTAAGGATCCTCACCTCACAGCTCTGACAGACATATAAGTCAGCATTCTAGAGTAACAAGACAATGCACTGGTCAGAGACTGCTCTCATGTTAAACCTGTAGTCAGGACACTTAGTCAATGTCTGTGATTAATCCACGCGGACAGAGGCCTCTGGCACGTTGGAAATACTTGTGGCATTGTTTCCAATATCCATGTCTTTGAGGCTTGGAAGGGATTGAGACAGTGTAATTGAGATCTGAGACCCCATAAACAGCCCCCAGCACAAATTCTGGGAGGGTTACAACTGAACCATACATAACTGCAGCCACATATTGTGACTGTGAAAAAAGGAAAGACCATATTTAACCAACAACACACACAACCCTCGGCCCCCCACACACGCATTCACATTTTCACACATACACACATTGCTCTTTCCTAAGAAGATGCTTCAGAAAGATCCTGCAGATCCTGTTGGCAAGTGAACAGAAGGAAAGAAAGAGTGAACGAGGGAGGGGAAGCTCAGGAGTATGTTCTCATGAAGGGATAATTTTTCAGAGCTTAATATGCATGTTGTGTCTTGCCTGATACCATCAGTACAGAAGATTTCACTGAACCTTCTGTCTTTGTGCTTCTTGATTTGTAAGCTGTTTTGCAGAGTGCGTCTCTGGAAAACAGTGCATAAGAATAATAGCAGAGCTTTAAGATGTGTGTTATATATGATGCCATCCTAACATATTAATAGCCTAAAAGATTTTTAACTCTCATGATAATTTCATGTATGTGGAATACATGAAGGGTTAAAGTTATGGAAGAAAGATTTATGTCTCTCTGAATGAATATGCTCTCTGAAACTTTAAACAAATGGAAATCATGGAGCCCCCTGTGTTCATAATGATGGTTGGTGGTTTATTGCCATCTAGTGGTGATTATAGGAAATCCACTGCATTTCAGTTCTAGAGTTCACAAAAATTCACACCACAGCTTCAGCAGCAGTCCTTATGATCTCATGCTCTCATGCTATTTTAGTGGTTTCCAGCACACAAGGAGCTTGTTAATTAGTTAATGAGCTGAATCAGGTGTTCCAGATGAGACAATGCACAAATAAAGTGTGGGGTTGCCAGAACTAGCATTAAGAACCCTGGGTTTCACACTATAACTGGAACTTGAGGTACTATGATTAAAACCTGAAATTTTGGTACCAAATTCCTAATTCCTAAGGGATGATACACTGTACAGGAGGAAGTACTGTAAATATGAAGGGGAACTGCAAATTAAAAACCATAAGAAACTACAGTTACTGACAACTAAAGAACCATTCATTATTTTTTTTGTTTTTGTGAACCAAAGTGTGGCATTGTACAAATAACCCTTTTGACTGTGCATGGATTTATTTACCCACATTAGTTTTAGATGTTTCACTAACAGAACGAACTGATCTGAACAATACAGGCCATATGAATAAATTTAGTGCTTTCTCCAAGCCCATTCATGATCTTATTCTATTCCACCCCAACCATTTTCTCTGATTGGAAATGTACGATAGTCAGCTTTTTTGTAATTGGGCTTGGTCCCTAATTTTGGTACCAAATCCCTAATTCCGAAGGGACGATGCACTATACAGAAAGAAGTACTGTAAACACGAAGGGAAAGTGCAAATTAGAAACCATAAGAAACCAAGGTTACTGACAATTAGCAAAAAAAAAAAGTCAAAACAGCACCATGGCCATTGAGGGAAAAGGAGCGAATGCTCGAGCACCTAAAGCCACTTCTTCTGCATGTCCATGATTATGAATGTTAGTGCACTTCTCCATCTTCGTGCAGTAGAAGAGTTCTTTCTGATACGGGGATATAAAGCATTAAACCCTGTGTCTCACTTATACATCTGTTCTCTCGTCACTGAGGAAGGCGTATGGTGTAACTTTGAAAATACAAAAGGCAAAAACCCGCTACAACAGTTCTGATCACTCCTGCCTGTAGATGGTTTCTACAAAGATGCATTAATTTGATAACAGGCATCATTTGATGCAAAGACACTGTTCAGTCTTGCAAGAAATATCAGAAAAAGTGTTTAAACAGTTGAGAAAAAATGTAATAGCAAACTCAGATTAACTTCTGGATTTTTTTGTTTTATTGGATTTTAATTCTATTGTTTATGTAAATAAGTGACCTCATAAAGTAACTGTGAGGAGTGAATGGAGCAGTTATAGAACCCTGGAGACACTGAGGGTTAAGTGTCTTGCTGAAGGACACAATGGTAGAAAGTGTGGGGGGGTCAAACCTGTAACTTTGTGGTTATCGGGGTCACAGGCAAGTGTTTTACCCACTAGGCTCCTACCACTGTACCAACTGTACCAACTCTGTTATCCATAGACGGCCAATCTGTCCCACAGTGATCAAGTCTGTAACATGAAGACCTTCTATTGTTAGTTTTCTCCATTGAGACTCTCTTTCTCTCTCCGGGTCGACCAGAGGAGGACGGGTTCCCCTTTTGAGTCTTGGTTCCTCCCAAAGTTTTTCCTCGCCTCTGTCGTCTTTGGCTGCTCACTAGGGGCTCAGACCTGGACTCTGTAAACCTACTTTGTGACAATGTTGGTTGTAAATAGCGCTTTATAAAGAGAAATGAATTGAACTGAGTTGCTCATGGCTGACAGTTTTTGGAAACCAGTGAGAAACTGCCTAAATCTGAAAATACAGCTTATAGAAATGGTCTTGGGGGCAAAGGTCCCTTTTCCACAATCTTAAGCCATCTTAAACTTGTTCCTGTGATTTAGCTCCTAATTTATAAAAGCATGTCTGTCATCTTATAGGCGTGCTGCATGGGACGAGTAAATCTGTACCCATCAGCTTATGTGGGTGGTCCTGTGAAATTCTGTACAGAACATGATATGTCAGACATAAGTCTGCAGTACTGCTGGGCCTGTTGGGCAGTATATACTTATGATGCAGCACCACTATTCATGTCAGAAAACCGCACTGTTTACACTGTTCATTTGAACAATGCTGCTCTGGGTTGTCTCTTCTCAGAATGTTTAATCTATTGTTAGGCATTTTGCAATTATTCTCACATCTTCGTCTCTATCATTTCTTTTAAGTGATGTTTTGGGTAGAGGAGACAAGTATTATAAGAGCTACCTTCTTCTCTCTGCAGTGTTTTTCAGTTGGCTATTGTGTGGATTGTCTATATAATTAAATGAGATTACATGTGACAGACTATGGTCTAGAGAGTGATGTTTTGTTTAGGTAGCACCGCAGTATCATTTTTGACCTTCATACACAATCAAATACACTTTAGACAATAGGACGAAACTATGGATTTTAACAAAAGTGCAGAAGAAGATAAACCATGGCAAAAAGGTGTGTATAGGAACAACAATGAAATGACATAATATGGCATTACCAGCAATATAAACCATGTATTCACAATATAATTGTAAATAAAATAACAAACTATTGATTAATAACATGAAAGGCTTTCAAACAGTCCAAACGTTTTTTGCTTTTCTCATTCATTTTAGTACGATTCTCTAAGCAAATAAAATCCTTTTTCTCATTTACAAAAGTAACCACTCAAAACAATAGTCACAACAAACAATTGTGTGTCGTCCCCACAACAGTGTCACCAAATGCAGAGTCCTCATTGTGTGTATCCTTACATTGTGTAAATACATAAATACTAAATATCTGTATCAAAACTAGACTGACTACATGGAGTCGCTGACAGTAACAAAAGAGTATTCCAGGCACATACACACACACACACACACACTTACACACACACATGAAAACGTAGGGTGGAAATATGTGTCTTTCACAGTATTCATAATTGAAAAAACACAGACAAAAGTAAACACAGACATGACTGGTGTTTTATTAACATCTTGTAATCTTGCCATAATTACTGAAAAGAAAAAAATTGAAGTTATGTACATACCTGAAGTCCAATGCACTTCACAGAAACCCTACGCAGCCACGATGTTCTCACAGCTTCAGTCAAGCCGCCTGCTCCTGAGGCTGGAGGCTGATCTGTACCAGAGCTGGGATTTAACAGAATACTAGTATTGAAAAGAAGTCTTCAGAATTCACAATATAAGTATCTTTATTTAGCCCATGTCACATTTTAACAAGGCAGTATTCAGAATACAGTTACTTTTTACATTTGGCTTTTAATCCTATTAAAACTTTCTTACTCTTTTCAGTCTGTGAATGTTTCGTGGAACATATTAACCTAAGAATGGTATGAAGAAAAATTAATTCACACTCCCCACACTGTGGAAGTCTCATAAAAAAATGTATTCTGAAATGGTTACTTTTTTGCATTGTAATGTAATAGTATTATACATTACTGAATACTTTAGGACAGTGTAATGAGTATTCAGCCATTACTACTTTTACAAAGTATTCTGTTCAACTCCATTTGTCACACAAATTGGTAAATACACATTATAAACAAATATTTGCTAACAACAAACCGTCATTGCTGTCCTTTTTGATCACCAATGGATTACTCAGTGTATGAATTATATTATGAATTATATAACAACGAAATGTATGTAGCACTGTACTTTAATTGTCTAGAACATTTCACATAATTCAAGGTTTGTATTTAAGCTACTGAGGAAAAAAACATTTAAAAAAAGTTTCATTTCAGAGACAACAAATGAGCAAATGAATTTTTTTTCTTTCTAATTACACTTCTAATCAACACTTGAGATGTTTGGCATGCCTGATCAGTTCATTCATTGTTATGAACATGCACTTGTCCAGGAAACACACTCAGTGAAAGTGTGCCCTTTGTATGTTGTGAATACAGGATGTAAATGCTCTGTATATTTACAAAATGCAATTGAAAATATTCACTTCAGAATATTAATTTAAACTGTAACTTTGACGTACTGTTTCACAGTGCAGCACTTATCACAGGCAGCACTTATCCAGCTCAGCATCCTCAGAGACTAAGACAAAACATTTTTATTATAGAGTTTTTGTGTTCTTTGTCACTACCAAGCCTAAAATAGAGGCAGACACGTGGATTGGACAAAGAAAAGTCGAGCTATTTAGTCTAAAGGTTCTTTCCAGTTTTGCTTCATGTTGACCCTAAATATGGGGTTAGAGATGTGGCCACAAAAAAAAAAAAAACAGCACTGCATGCCTGAAGGGAGACAAATCATTTTGGCCCTCCTGCGCAAAGACGGGGAAAATGAGCCGTGGACATTTTAGTTAGGAGATCTTAAATCAGACATTTGTTATGACTAGAACTGGTTGACTGATTGAACGAGCTTCAGGGAGAGAGAGTGGGATTTCAAAATGTCAGGCTGACACCTTGGAGTATGCAACACAATATTTTTGAAACAAGTCTCTCTAAAAAATATGTGTAGAATTTCACAACTCTGTGTTCTGACTGGCTCATTTCCACAGGTGTTTTACTTGGAGATGCCTGTGGTCTCAGCTGAGGTTACGGTTTGTGTGGGAACAAACAATTATTTAGAGAAAATTACACACATCATGGATGGAACCAACACAAGTGGAATGTAAGAAAACAATATTCTGTGTGTCATCACTTTCAGAGAGTTACTCTTAACCGACAACAAGTACACATGAGACTCCAAGCCTTGTTCTAAATCTGAAAGAACAGCACAAACTTTGTCAAAAGTTCTCAGTCCGAGGCCTCAGTTGCTCCTGACCTGCAGAGTCCCTGCTCTAACACACACAGTCCAAACCAGGAAGGGGTATAGACACAGGCTCCTTCAAAATAAAGCTTCAGGAAGTACCAAATACGAGCAAGTGGAAACTCTTAATTTCCATGTTCAGTTAGTTAATGGAACACAGAAGGAAAGCTGACAAGCAATAAAAGGACCATTCTCTCTGACAAAAGGGGGGGGGGGGAGGGGGAATCATTGCTGACAAGTGGTCACTGTCAAGGTGTTCTCATTTTTTTTGAGACAGAAAGGGGCAAAGTTCATTTGAAATTTACATCCGTTCGATTTACGCTGAACAAGCCTTTTCCATTCTCAGGACAAGGTAACTGGAAAGTAATTATTACACAAAGGAAGGTTGGCATGTCAGCAATTCTGTGTTCATCTTAATGTGTAAAACTGATTAGTGCCATGGACCTGTCCCTTTATTTTGTACAAAAAACAGTTGTGTTAATTGCTAAATTATGTTATTAAATATTAGCAGATTTTTTTCCCCAAAAAATACATTTGATCCTGTTCTACTCAATCAATCATCATTTTTTTGGGGCAGCTGGCGGCCTGATGGTTAAGGAGTTGCAATCAGAAGGTTGTGGGTTCGAATCCCAGGACTGCTAGTGGCACCCCTGAGGTACCCTTGAGCAAGGTACCGTCCCCACACACTGCTCCCCAGGCGCTGTGTTCCTGGCTGCCCGCTGCTTCACTTGGTGAATGAGTTAAAGGGGTTAAATGGGTTAAAATGCAGAGAAATAATTTTGTGCTGTTCACACTGTTGTGTGTTCACGTACAACAAATGGACACTTTACACTTAACTTTACACAGGAGCAGGCTGAGAAGTATTCTTTGAAGCTGGCAATGGTCTGTAAAGCCCAGTGGAGGTTCTCTTAACTATGAAGGCTACCCAGATCTCCTCGGACTGAAAAAGCTCACCATGTTGGGCTAAGTAGATCTAGCAGTTTGGAAAATATATCTATAATACTACAATCCCTAAAGTAGTACCTTATGATACAACTGAAATGTGTGATGCTCTCTAAAAAGGTAAAGTCTGGCTCAGCGCACTCTGTAGGCTCGGCACATGAACGGAGTCACTTAACCACACCTGGTCAGTCAGTGTACTAGCTATTGATGGAGACAGATGATGGGAGGAGATTAAGTGGTTTAGTTATAATATAAGAGAAACATTTGTTTTGTCTTTTTTACTTCTCGTTGACTAAAAACATAAAAAAGGGAAAGCAGCCTGTTTCTTAATCTAAAAAATATCCCTTGGGTTTTGGAACAATTCCTGTACCAAGCCAGGATGCAGCTATAGAGAATGCTCCCTATAGTTCCTCTGAAGAACATGGTGAGGATTCGTCTCTGCTGGGGAGTTGAGGGTTCAGGTGAGGTTCTCCGCAATGTGAACACCAAGGAACTTGGTGCTCTTCTCTCCTTCCTCTCCAAAGTTCTGGAGCATGCAGTATATAACCAACTCAACCTGTTTCTATCACAAAATAGGCTTCAGTGAACCCTTACCAGTCAAGTAGCACATTCTACAGAAACTGCACTTTAAGCTGTCACTGAGGAGCTTCAAAGGGCCAAAGCAACTAAACTGTCTTCCATAATAATTCTTCCAGATCTTTCTGCAGGTTTTGAAACTGTCAACCATCAGATCCTCCTGGCTTCACTCACCAATCCTGGATTCACTGGTTCTGCCTAGCAGTGGTTTGCATCCTACTTCGAGGTCGCAGATGTCATAGAAAGGACCTATGTCTGCCCCTTGAAGACTTACCACTGGTGTTCTTCAGGTTCCTAAGGTGGAACAAACTACCCCTGACTTTTAGAACTGCTGTCCCTTGCTGTCTTCAAGCAGCATCTGAAGACCTACCTCTTCACTGAGCACTTAGGATAACAACTGCAGGTCCATGCCCTAAACCAGTTTAACTAACACATTTCACAAGTCTGGGTTTACTAGTGTGAGGGACATGTTTTCTTTGTAGACTACAAAGCACCCACGTAGGTTGTGCTGGACTGGAGCATCTGCCAAATGTCATAAATGTAAATGTGTGGTGTAGATGTCCGTGACAGGGGAGACAGACCTCGATGATCTTTTCAGCTGTCCTAGCTGTCCTAGCTTGTGTGTCCAAGGTGCAGCATTTCCCAAACCAAAGGCGGGGGGGATGTTGCTCCCAGTACTGACTGACTGAGGTTTCCTAGTCAGGAAGTTCAGGATCCAGTTCCACAGGGAGGTGTTCAGACCCAACAGTCTCAACTTTATCAGATGCTGAAGAATGATGATGCTGATGCTGAATATTTAAACAGCATTCTCATATAAGTGTCCTTTTTCCTTTGATTGGGTGGGGGGGCAGCTGCGACTGAGTGGCTGGGGACTATAGTCACTGAGGCAGCATATTGAAGACTTCTTGGACACAGAGATGATGGCGGTTGCTAGGAATGTTGTCTGGTCTCACTGCCTTCTGTGGTTTGAGCAGAGTTCTTCTCACATCAGCCGTGGTCCCCTTTGCCGCCATATTGTTCCATGCTTCCAACCAGTGGGTTTCCCATGTTCATCTTTTGGCTTTCAACAAGCAAAAGTGTTCTCATTTGCAAAAACTCAAGAGATTAAAGATGTATCATTTTGTACTGGTGGAGATGCAACTGAGATGTAAATGTAAATATGTTCTACCCGCATCTGATGAAAGCCACTCTAAACTCACTGTGTTATCAATCATGGTAACTCCTTGAGTGCAGCTACACAGAGGTCAGCTTACTATAATGCAAATACAACAATCCTGTCACTTGAATTATATCAATGTTCCAGAGAGAAAACAGGTGAGTGTGACAAGGGGGCATTAGAAAAAAATCCAAGAACAAAAGATATTTCAGTATTATCGACTCACAATCATTTTTCATGATGAACATTGCAAATGAAGCTGTCTTGTTTACCCATTTAGTAATCAGTAATAATAAAATGAGTCTTTTGACTAGAGTTAAGTGAACTCCAGTGCCCTCAAGCTGAGTTTACTAAAACTGCAAATTGACTTTAAGTCAACCTTAAGTTTTATTTTTTTACAGTGTCCAGCAGAAATGTTGTTTTTATTAGCAATAAAAATAATATTAAAACAATTGTAAATATTTTATCTGATTTTCTTCTAAAAATTAAAAGATGTATTTTCCCTGATTCCATCTCAGATTCATTCAAAACTACTATCAAGAAACATTCTGGTCTGATGGTTCACGGAAGCATTGTACAAAACGCACAAACAACTTTATATTACCACTCTAAACAAAGAGTGTGTCACACCAATTTTCTCCCTTTGTGTTCCGTAAGTGACTGACCAGAACTATTCATTTGTAAGCTGATGCTGAATGGAGCTGAAAGCTTTATTTTGAAACTCCGATTACGAAACTGCCAGTTGTAAACGAGATTAAATGTTTACAGGAAATTTCGTCTTTAGAGTTCATGATTAAATAGCATAAAACATAAATGGAAGCTATGTGCTTAATGAATCAAGCAAGTAGAAAAAAACATGAATCCCACACTTACCGGGGCGGCTGGTGGTCTGGTGGTTAGGGAGTCACCCCTGTGATCAGAAGGCCGTGGGTTCAAATCCCAGGACTGCTAGTGGCACCACTGGGGTACATTTAAGCAAGGTACCATCTCCACACACTGCTCCCCCACACACTGTTCCCCTGCACATTTCATAACAAGTCCCCCAAAAAAAAACAGCATACAGACAAAAGTATATTTAAAAAGAATACAAAAAAGAAGTAGGCCACAGTCAAAAGGTGATTACAACTAAATTAAACATGGTTACGTAATTGTGTATTTTAACACGTGAAACACAAAAAGTCTCCTAACGTGGTAAATCACTCACCAGCTGTGTGTGGATAAACATTAATACCAGCTTCCTTCCACACTCCCACGCCAGTTCTGCTCAGGGGGCGTGTCCTGATGGCCCCGCCCCTCCTCTGCAGGAGTATATAGACAGGTGTAATCAGCTCCCCATGCTCATTCAGAGAGAGAGGGGGGGTCTTCTTAAAGAAGGGTGTGAGGAACATTTGAAAACTTAGGGTTTTTTTTGATATAATAAAACAAGTTTTGTTTACAAACATCTTTGGAAGTTCAGCTGTTGCCAGTTTGTGTCCAAAGGAGACCCCGGTCCCGGCGTCCCTGGTGAGTATCTGCTGAAGAATATGATGGTGTTTTTACTTCTCCAGTTACTCCCTACTGGTCCATTCAGACACTTGTGCTTTGTTACGAATATACAGTTATCAGGGCATTATTTTAATATTTCAGTAACTGCTGTATAGCCCCAGTGTTTTACAGTTTTAAAATCAACAGACTCCTCACTCATGATGCGGTTACTCAACAAATTAAAGCCTTCAGTCATCTGATGATTTCAGAACTATTTACATAACAGCAGCCTGGCAAGCCTTGAAAACACATTTTCAAGATTAAAATGAAATGTCATGCTTAATGAAGCATTAAGAGTGTTCTTTGTAATGAATGGCAGTTGTTAGAATTTCAGCTGATATAAAAGAATAGAGAAAAATTATTATTATAATGCATTATTATAGTACATTTTAACAGTAACTCACAACCAAGTGCTCACAAGTACAATGCTTAAAGTAAGTTACAGTGTAACTGGTAATTAGTGGTTATTATAAAAGTCATTGTACAGCGATTACATAATAATTCTCACAAGAATTTGGTTTTTAACCAGGAATGTTTCCACCTCACTGCTCCTGGGCCACTTTCCAGCCAGTTCCTTAACATTCAGTTTTTGCTTTTATTGTTATTCACCAAAAGGAATATATTCAACCCATAGAAGTGATTTAGATTATAGTTTTTCGTCATGCCTTGATTTTTTTTTAATTAAATTTTTTTACATGATTTATTCTTTTTCAGAATGTGCCCTCCACCTTCACCAAGATCTGCTCCACAATGGCTCTCCTTCTGTGTGTAGCCTCCCACAGCCAAAACAAAGCAAACACAGAGCTTAGTATATGTAGCTAATAATTGCTCTTGGGTTACTTCCTTCAGTTTCTGGCTGTAGACAGATAGAGGAACAGGCATCGCTCCTTAGTCTCACCATCCTCTTTTACCTAATATATATCTATTACATATTTAAATATTTATTTAGAAAAATACCAGATGTTACTTGAAATTGTTGTTGATATATCTTGTCAGCCTAATAATTAAAATTTGGAACCTAGTTCTTTGGCCCACAGCAGTAATATTTAAATAGCAGCGATGGAATCTACAACCCTGGCGTCCCTAGTGAGTGTTACCACCGCAGTGTTCAGCACAGAGACCGACATGTCTCCTTATCTGTGGCTGCTGGTTTTGGGTTTTATAATTGCTTTTGTCCTGGCTTTCTCTGTGGGAGCGAATGATGTGGCTAACTCGTTTGGCACGGCTGTGGGTTCTGGAGTCGTCACACTGCGTCAGTCCTGCATTCTGGCTACCGTATTTGAGACGACAGGCGCGATTCTCCTGGGGGCCAAGGTCAGCGAGACCATTCGCTCAGGCATCATTGACATTAACATGTACAACGGCTCAGAGCCAACACTGATGGCTGGCTCCATCAGTGCCATGTTTGGTGAGAAAGTTAATTTATTTATTATTATTTATTACTGATTCTTATAGTACGATTTTATCTAAATATGGAATTAACCAAAAATATACTTTGTGAAAGTGTAAAGGGGGCATTTGGCTGTTGCGACTTACAGTCATTAGTTACAGGGACAGTCTTACAGTCATTAGTTACAGGGACAGTCTTACAGTCATTAGTTACA
>JBBPCZ010026982.1:0-14057 GCA_037974445.1 Brycinus macrolepidotus
CTCTCTCTCTCTCTCTCTCTCTCTCTCTCTCTCTCTCTCTCTCTCTCTCTCTCTCTCTCTCTCTCTCTCTCGTTCTCGCTTTGAATGGCTTTAGTCTGATATTATTACTGCCCTTATTCCTGTGGGGGAAGCTGCCTGTCCTGCATTGTGGCGTCAAGGCTTGCGAAAAACTGGCATTTCTCTTGTGCCCAAAAAAGCGATGGTGAGGCTTCAGTGTGTTCCAGCGTTTTTGTTTTTTGTTTTTTTTCCCCCCACCCAGCTACCAGTATATATCCCTCCCATGACCATGTACCTAACCAATCAGAAAACAGTCTGCCTAATCCAAGACCATAACCTCTCCTCTCATTGGCTCAGTGCATGGTGCTGTCGCTGTCAGTCACGACTGTGAAGTGCTTCCTGTCACTAAAAACTGCATTAGTCTTATTTATTGTACTAGGATGTGGTTATTGTTTGAGTAACAGGACTACATGTAGCCTATATGTGTGACAGTTAAAGTGATAGTTTGACAAAAATAAACCTTTTATTAAAAAAACTAATTTCTCCTTACCACAAATGTATTCGGTGCGCCAAGATGTGTTTGGTGTCTTAAATTTACTTCTTTAGTTTTACAGCAGAGCTAAGAGGCTAACGTAGCTAAAAAGAAATGAAGGTTTATGAGCACGTTGATTAGTTTAGTGAAAACTGCATTCCTAAGTCATCACTCTCACTGCAGACTTTGTTGAGTTGTTAAGTCATTTGTAGTAGATTTGTTTATGTGGTTTCAGATACTCTATGACATACTGATATCTATAAATTTGGACAGAAGTACAGTCAAAATCTGGGCTCCAAGCTGCTGTGTTTAGCTAGACACCAGTGATGCCTTCACTGATTGATTACGTTGGGGGTAAGGAGAAAAATGGTGTAACTTAGACTTTTTTGCTAAATCATCACTTTAACTTTGGCCTAACAGGTTGAATCTACCAAGACTAACTGCTCTGAAGTGACGAAATGATTAATGTACTTTTTTCCCCCAAGCATGTTAATTGTACAGGGACATTAGTTTTGAGAGTTTGAAGGAAAGTGTATTATGTATTAGGATTTGTTTTAAGCATTTCTCAGTCTGTTCACCTGGGGGTCATGAGGTGTATTTTTGGATGAAGAAACCAGTACTTCCTCTCCAGTTGGCCCCCTCCCTTGCCTTGCCACTCCCACCCTCTTCCTCTGTTATAACAGGGTTACATGATATGGACACAACACTTATAATGATATAAAAACAATGAGGGGGATCAGTAATGTGGCATGGTTCACAGTTACCCTTCATCATTTTGACCCACATACATAATTTTGTTGTTGGATTACATAAACACCTTGATTAATCAAAGCACTCACAGAAACCCAGCTGGACCTGTGATTGGTCAGAATGCTTACACTGTGACTGGTTTGAGGGTCATTTGCAGATTGCATTCTTCTGCGATATCAGTATTGAGAATGGCCAATATCATTGTATCTAGTACAATCTTATATTGTGTAACCCTATTAGAAAGTTACATAATTGTCAAGAAATGTTTAAAATAATCACACTTAGACACTGCTAAAATAAGTGCTTCCTCTACTGAGAATTTTTAGTGCTACATGACAAGCTGCCCCCTTCCCTTTAATTCAAAAGTCTGAGTGAACTTGAAGCAAACTCGTGGAGAAGTCTTGTGTGTGAAATAACGTTGCTATGGAACGTATTAGACAAAAAAAAAAAAATCTTCGACTGTGACCAAAATGGATCTCTATTCGTGTTTTAGGGTGCGGTTACATACGTCACCACTCTGACCAAACTGAAAAATGGAACTTGATTGCTTTTGAGGGCACGGTTTCAAAA
This sequence comes from Brycinus macrolepidotus, assembly GCA_037974445.1. NCBI lineage: Eukaryota > Metazoa > Chordata > Actinopteri > Characiformes > Alestidae > Brycinus > Brycinus macrolepidotus. The sequence goes on from JBBPCZ010026982.1 coordinate 1,850, forward strand.
AAATGCACTCATTATTGACCACTAATGTACGCTGTATGTCACTACAATTGAAAGTATACCAAATTGCCTGTCTTGTTTCTAAGCAAAATACGGAGAAACGTTGTTGGCTGATGATGCACCATCGTTTACTGCCTGTTGCTCATCTTGCAGAAAAAAAATACTGAATGCTAACTGTTGCGAGTTGCTGCAACCATGGACCATAAATGAAACGTGTAACTTAGTCAAACTTTCCAAAAAGTTTATCCAACTTCAGCCTTGTACTAGCATTTGATCTTGGTCACTTTATTCAACTGGTAAATGCTGACGCAAGGCAATCGTCCGTGACTTCAGCTGCTGTGTAGTAATCTAAATTTCCCCCTGTATTAGCACAGTACTGATTTAGGGAGTAGAGATCCGATTTGGTGACAGCTGTTGACATACTCGTGGAATTTTGCCGTCGAAAAGCTAGTGTGACTGACTCTTTAGTCTGGGTGTAGACCGGCTCTAGTTTGGGTGTATAGACCGGCTGACCTTGTTAATGTGCTAAAGTCATGAGACCCCTATGCCGTAAAACTGTCTCATTCCTCATTTCCTTCTTTCTCTACAGGTTAGTGTACCTGCTGGTAAGGTGTCCCAGGTGTCCCCTAAAGAAGATGAGCGCAAGGACGAGTCCCCGGCCTCCTGGAGGCTGGGACTGAGAAAGACAGGCAGCTACGGAGCATTGGCGGAAATCAGCGCCACCAAAGAGGCTCAGAAGGAAAAGGATACAGCTGGAGTGATGCGGTCGGCTTCATCGCCCCGTCTGTCATCCTCACTGGACAACAAGGACAAAGAGAAGGTAAGACGAGCAGCAGTGTTCGTTACTGTTACTGTACACGCTTGCGGTTGGCTCTCGCCCATCCAGCTGGCGATTGTTTGGGTGCTGGTGGACATTCCTAAAAAAAAGCTGTGTCAGCAGCTTCGCTTTCACCGAGTTGCTTGGTCAGGCGAATTGCATTTTTTTAATACAGCAACTAATAAAAACTCCTGGTCAGCCAACCTATATTCATTTGCTGCATCACACAAATAAATCATGTTCAACTTTTGTTTGTTTTTCCCTATCTATTGCCAATCTGACATGAATTCTCAAGAAGGCTAAACTGGGAGTCTTAAATTTATTCAAACTCCTATACCAACAGGTCACACAATTTGTGTGTAAGAAGCAAAGTCCTGTACATTTTTTGGGTCACTTGCTATCTAACCTTGGCTGCTTTGCTTTGAATTTTCCAGCTTGATATGTCATTTCAAAACACAAATCACTGCTTCAACTACCACAACACCCCACACTGCGTGACACTTGACACATGGCTTGTTTTATTGATTTATTTATTTATTTAGATTCTGATATATAAACAAGAACATATTACATAGCACAGGAACCACAGATACAGCAATAATCAGCCTCCATTTTCATGTAAGCAGAGCAGTCTTTGAGAGGAACTTGTGCTGCATCACATGACTACACAACGAGCTCATATTGGACCACCTACGGTCATTGAGATCAAATGGCTTCCAGCTGCCTCAATGCTTTTGTCGCCACCAGTGAACAAGCAGCTAGTGATGCACAAACGCTAGGCTTCTTAATAGGCTTGTGCCTGCTCCCTACTGTAAGTGTTATGAGGTAAGGCAGGTGTGTCAGGTGTGTTAGGGTTGAGGTAATTGATTTTATTGTTTTTGATATTTGTTTTATTAATTTTTTGTTGTAGATGGAAAGTGATTAATATGTCACTCCAAGTCATCCGATCTTTATACAGTATGCAGTGGAACAAAATAATAATGTTTCACCCTTGTCTCGATAACAAAGAATGAGCATGAGGCAATGCACTAAATTACAGTAGAATCAGTACAGTGTTAAAAAGTGGCCAATATGTGTGTATATATGTGTATTGTATTGTAAAGTTTAAAAATATGTGCAGCAACATAATGGGTAAATGCTATTGATGGGTAGCTTATTGGAGATCACATAACAACAGCATCCCACTGAAGACTCCTTTTCCCTGTCTTACAGGAGAAAGAAAAAACTCGCTTAGCATACGTCGCTCCTACCATCCCCCGGAGACTCGCGAGCACTTCGGACATTGATGAGAAGGAGAACAGGTAACGAGAGGCGACTGTGAATGTGATTGCCTGGGTGTGTGCATTGCTAGCAGTGCCCCCTGCTGTTGACTGTGGTGTTTTGCAGTCTGCTGTCATGGCAGGCCTTCATGCAGCTTAGCATGGGATGTTGGCCTACACAACTGCTGTACACTCTGTTAGAGTTGGAAGTATAAAGGAAAAAAATATAATAATACGTAGTAAATTGTATGTGCTGTAGCAGTCAAATGTTTCACACCCATTTATGGTATTTTCTTGTATGATAGCGAAGACTGTGCAAGAATATGCACACAATTTGGCAGGAACCATAAAAGTGTTGAACAAACCCAAATCCTATTTTAGATTTTTCAAAGTAGACCCTCCCAACTCCCACCCCCCTCTTTTTTGCCAAAACAAAAATGTACCCATTTTCATGAGGAGACTTGGGATGGATGAATATTTATTGAATTTGTACCGAATTGTTAGAAATTGTAAAATTGTTAGAGATAAATGTAAGCACAAGCCTTAGGATTCAAATCTCCTGAGGAGCATATCTTCACTCATGTGTGTTGAGACCTTTGACTGGTACTGTATATGATGGTAGTCTTCAGCTTTATGGTAGCAAGGGATATGTTCATAATTTTACAATGTATTTTTACAGTTCAATTTTGTAAACATACAGGTCTAGTATAACGCTTCTCTCAAGTCAAGTCAGAAAATTAATATATGAATGCAGTTGAGTGCAAAAGTTTTCATACTCCTGGTCAAATGAGTACACATCTTTCACAGAGAACAAACTTATTAATGACATTTTCTGCCAATTTTACAGAGCTGTCTCTATTTATTTGCTGAATTTAACCTGCTGGGAAAAAAACATAATATCAATGTGCCTCAGCCTTTGTGCACTCCACATTTTTTCCCCAATATGTTAAATTCAGCTAATCAACAGTAACTGTGCACCAAAATGTGTAGAAATGTATTCTCTACTGAGAATGTGTGCATTAGACTTTCACTTAGACCAGGTATAAGCAAACTTTTGCACCTGACTGTATGTAGCTTCCTGACTATTTTCACAAGTAAAACAGACTCAGTAGACTATAGATGACTAAGATGGAAGAAGCGCCCGAGGCACAGTGAGTGAGTGCCTGGTGGAGTGGGTGAGAGTACATAGTTTAGACACTGCGATACTATTATAGTCTCTGGTTCTCAGGGACTCGGCAGCTAGCCTGGTACGCAGCGGCTCGTACACACGGAGGCGCTGGGATGAGGAGCTGAAGAACAGTGATGGAACCGCATCGCAGAACCGCACATCTAGCTACCAGCGCAGGTTAGCCTTTGTCTTGAACCAGATGCAGAATAAAATTTATCAAGAACAGTGGTCTGCATATATGCGCACTCAGGCATTTTTGGTGCCTCTAACATATGCTTGCCATGCCCTAATCTGTTCTATTTTGTACAACAAATATTGTACAACAAATCATGACTTGATAACACGGTACGTACAATGCCAGAACTATAGCCTTAGCTAGAGTTCCTAAGTTTACCCAGTTAGCTATAGTGGCTATAACCGATACTAGCTGATAGCATTTTTATGAGCCTACACTGAGCAATTAGCGCTGTGTTCAATGTCTGTCTGAAAATGAAAAAAATAATTGTAAAAATGACAAACACCTGCTTGACTTGATACTTGAAATGGCTGGCACATGCATAGGACGGACCACTACAAGCATTCATAATGCTAAGCTAATTGATTGTAGCTATTACAGACATATCAAATTCTTTTGCGCACCAAATGCCACTGGTTTTGCCCATTGTACAAATATTGTACAGATCACTGCTCTAGAACCAGATGAACTCTTAAAGTTCCTTATATCACTCAAGCCAACCTCCCTCTGACAGCCAATGACTCTCCTCTCACATTCATGTAGTAAAAGAAATATAATGGTAATGATCTCAGAAATCCAACCTACATGTTACAGATCCAACAGCTCTCATTAATAGCCTTTTTGTTTGAAAATGTCCTAGAAACATAGCCTAGTTATCACTCGCTTGCCTGCGCTGTTGTTTAAGTTATAAGTGCCCCAAGCATGCATGCGCTTGCATTTTAGCGTGTGACACTGAGGCCATGCATACGATCCTGATGTTCACCTGTAGTTCCACTACTGTACCTGAGAGGCCTGGTTTCTGTTGATGTCAAATTTCTTTTCTGTTTTCTGTCTGAGTAAACCAGACACCAAACATATTGGCTGGGCAACTACATTTGGAGTGTGTACTTTTTGTTTTTCTTTCGTATTTGTTTTTTCAAGTCGTCATTCTCCAAGACCCTGAATTGAACGGTTTCCTTTTTTATAATTTGGTAGAAATCAATCTTTCCATTGCAGTGCTGTTTTCAGGGGAGGAGTGTATGTCTACTGACAAAACCATTGAGATTTAAGAAACCGAGGCTTGTGTAAATTACAGCGTTCAGTTTGTCTCTGCAGTTGTGTTTTGTTTGTTTGTATATGTGTTTAAATATGTGTTTGTATGTATAAGTCTAGCCAGTAGGTCTGGATGATGAAATGGTAGCAAAACGTATTCTAATCAAACATTTTTTTTCCTCACCTCAATAATGTGTTTTGGAGATGCATTGAAAATTTCTACAGCCGACCTATCCATGCTCCACATTTGTAGCGGCTGTCGTTCATAAATTGCAAAAGCTGGGGTAAATATCACTTTCATCCTAAAGAGGCACTGCGGCACACCACTCCGGCTGTCAGAATATGTTTTGAGTCTGTTACTGGTTTTAGGTGAAATGACTGTCAGACAGTCATGGTTTTGTGATGAACATCTCTTCGACAAAGCAAAAAAAAAAAATCACTGTTGCTAGTTGCTAGTAATGTTGCTAGTTAATTACCGTTGTAACCTGTGGCACTTTGGCATGTTTAAAGTTGCTCAACAGCAAATTCGACCACATTTTTCTTGTTGCATCACATTTAACAGCTTTGGCAGTCTTAATGTTATCATGAAAATTTGGTAGTCCACACCATTAGCTACTCTAACAAAGTCACGGATTACATGGCAAAATATATTAATAGCTTAACAGTTCTGCTGCTCAGTGATGGCACCTAAAAGGAACCAACAGAGACAAATCTTCAAATACAAATGTAAAACACAATGTGTGTCTATAAGATTAGATGTTTTAATCGTAGATAGTTGTTCAGCCTGTGAGGATGGGATTAAGCAACAGCGCTGCTACGATCTATCCGAACAGTGTGAGCTTTCACACACGTACCAAATAATTAACATTTGAAATGAACACTTTCTAAATATAAGTTTTGAGTAGGATTAAGTCGTGTGCTACAGTTTCTCATTAGACTGAATGGACATTCTGTAAAGCTTCTCCAGCATTACTACAGGTAGCTACAAAGGTTTGTGGGTAGATTCTGGAGCATAGTGTGATTCTTTACTACACCAAGAGGCGATGTGTGCATTTTTCCTTTTTAGACAGGAAAGTATCAGCAAGATGCTTGCCAGACTTAGCAAACATTATTTTTTTTAATTCTTTATTATGACTAAAAGGCTGTGAGTTACAGGAAAACATCTAGGAACCGTGCTGGAAGTAGTGCATTAAATTTACTTGATTCAAATGTATACATCATTTCCTCATGAATATGTATCACAGTTATTGCTAAAAGTGAAAGAGAAAATTGTGTCGATTTAATACATTTAATGAATGTAGATATATACGCGTGAATCAATAAATATAATCTAGTACTTTATTCAGTGCAGATTTAAAACTGTACATTTCAATGCAAATTATTGCGCATATGAGAAATGTTTTGGGATGAGGTTTTTGACCATATCACCCAATACATACATATATAAAATGCACATATATGTATGTGTGTGCGTGTCTATATAAGTCCCTGTCTCCCCGCTAACACACCTTTGTGGCCTGCTCACTATCACGCTGCAGCACGTCACACACTCTAACCCTCGGCCGCAGCGGCAGCTCCCGCGACCTTCCTGCCAAGTCGTCCTCTGCTTCCAGCCTGGAGCCTAACAGCACTAAAGCCTGGCAATCCCCGCACTCCTCCTACAGCCAGGCCTACAACATACACCGCAGGTACCGGCCCTGCACCAGCCTGCTGCCCACACTCCCACACACACACACACACACTGGCACACAGCATGTGGCCTTTGCCTTAGCTTATACCATCAAACCTGTTTTTTTTTTGTTTGTTTGTTTGTTTGTTTGTTTGTTTTTTTGTTTTGTTTTCTGACTGAGATGTTTGCCTGTGTCAGTGATTTGAGTGGCAGAGATGCTTTGGGGTCAGTTTTTGCATATAAATGACACGGCAAATTGATGGTTGTAGGCCTGACTGTAAATTCATACAAACAAGCCTTTGTAGCTGGTTCTTATAGTAGGACTAGGCAATATGATCGTAATCATGTGCTGTAAACTATGTTTGTCTGTGCTATTTGATACTGATAATATTGATAATTATGTTTTCTCATGCTCAATTGAATGTCTAAATAGGATTTTGAGCAGAAAAGGTGTGGTTTTTTTAAACATTTGATTTGAAACATTTGATTTAAAACCCAAATCACTTCCACACTAAACAGAATACATTGCCTTTTTGGCCATGTTGATCCTTAAATGAAGGACCTTTTTTTTCCTCTATAATTTCACACCGAAAATATCTAGCTTGCTAATCCTTCTAAAGTATTTTGCTAGCCAATATTGTATTAGCTAATAAGGCAAAGAGCTATATACTTAAATAGCCACAAAAATAGCTACAAGCATAAAGCTACAAGCATAAAGAACCACTTAGCATAAAGTAGCAGGTATTTAAACCTTTGCTGCTGATGCTGCATTGAGGACCAAATTATATGATTTTCACCAAAATACCTCCGTAGTCCATTATCAATTTTTAAAACATTTTTTTTTTTTGGATAATTAGCGTTACGGTTTTATCGCCCAGTACTACCTCTCTCTGTGCACTCTCAAGACCGATGTGGTTAAAACAATACGTACTGTTGTATACTCTTGTATAATATAATATACAGAATCAGGCATTTTAAACACAAAGGTGTATTCTAAATATATTCTGTGTCAGAGACAATGCTGTATTCCTGTGAACTGACAGCAAATCTGTTAGTGATGGCACAAAAAGTGTTGAAAGCACTTCACTCATCATTTTGAGAGTGCGCTCATGCCCGTATTTGTGTGTATCTGATGCTCTTCCTTTAGCAGTTCATTTGGGAGGAGGCAGGATGATGCTGTGACTTCTACAGCCTCCAGCTCCTCAGTTACCACAACGACAAGCACCACCTCCTCTATTACCTCACCTACAGGTCAACGCAGGTAAACACGCGCACACGCACACACACGCGCACACACACATGCGCGCGCACGCACACGCACACACAGTATTACTCAAAGAGATACATTGATAGAAAAGACTCTCCCCTTCAAAATATTGACACTTTGTTGCTTTGCTTTTTTAAATGAAGACATACACAGAGAAATTCAGCTGTATATACCTATAACGTCCAGGTGAAAGATATGCTAGCAGCAGTTCAGGGAAAAAAAAATCGCTGAAATAGATAAAAGATCACTCCTCCTAAAGATACCTATAAACTCAATCAGGTGTAACTAATAACCTTTTCCATTGCACAAAAGGATAATTAGCTTCCACCTGTGATCAGTTGTTATTCATTAGTTCAGGCAGGTTAAAAACAGCTGTTAATGGAGCATTCCAGGGTTTGGTTGTGCATCCGAAAGCAATCAGTCAACTATGGGTGGCAAGGCACTGTCATAAGATCTCAGGGATCAAGTTGTGGTCACAAATGTGGCTTGTATGGGAGAGTTGTGAGGGGAAAAAAGCCATTTCTCAAGAAAGGCCACATTAAGTTTCTTTTGAGCTTTACCAAAATGCACCTTGATGAATCTGAGGCCAAGTGGAAAAAGGTGTTATGGTTAGATGCGATCTAAATTGAGTTATTTGGCCCTAACATCAAATGGAACATCTGGCAAAAAGCCAATACAGCTCACCATCCAAAGAACACCAGTCCTACAGTAAAGCGTGGAGGTGGCTGCATCCCGTGGTAGGGGTGTTTCTCCACAGCAGGGACTGGGGCACTTGTCAGGAGAGGAGGAAACATGGATGGAACAAAATACCATCAAGTTCTTAAGGAAAACGTGCTTCCGTCTGCTAAGAAGTCATCAATGGGAAGAGGATTTACCTTCCAGCATGACAGTGACCCAAAGCACACAGCAAAATTGACCACACAGTGGCTGAAGGAGAAAAAGGTGACTGTCCTCGCATGACCTAGTCAGAAACCAGACTCAAACACTATCGAGCACTATTCAGAACTTGAAGATTGGAGTCCACCAGTGGTCACCATCCAATCTGACAGCGCTTAAAGAGTTCTGGAAAGAATAGTCTAGTATCCCAACAGACTCAAAGGAGTAATTAAAGCAAAGTATTGACATATGGGGTCATCTCAGTGATTGATTTTTTTTTTTTTTTTAACTGTTGCTATCATATCTTTCATTGGATATTGTAAGTTCCATTGAGTAAATACACCTGGAAAATTGTTTTGTGGGTGTGTCTTCATTTTAGACTGCAAAGCAACATAATGTGAATATTTTGAAGAGGGAGGTTCTTTTTTATACCCACTGTAAATACAGGGCCACCCACACTATTTCTCAACCCACATGTAGAAGTCTGTGACAGTATATGTACACAATCCCTTGCACTACCTCATTTTGCTCTTCAGGTGTGTGCAAACACAGTTGAATTTGTGGTGCAAACAACACATTTCCTAATGAGGATCATATAAATCCAGTATTCCAATAACTGAGATGTCATTTGGTCCCCATAAATATATAAATACACCCCCACCCCCAACCCCACACACACCCACACGCCCACACACACGTACGTTTACCTAAATTTAAACCTTAATCTTAGTCACCAAGTGGTTAAAACCTGCTTGTTTCCTTGTGGGGACCAGCAAAATGTCCCCACTTCTACAGATAGAGTGTACACCTATCTTTATGAGGACATTTGGTGCTAAATACAAAGCCTCACACATACACACCTTTATACTGTACTATACAGGTATACAAAGAATAGGTTGTTGCAAACTCACTATTACCCGGTTTCCACCGACCCCTGCATCCCAGTTGTAGTAAATCAAATGTGGGAATTTTTTATAGATTAGCATTTGTTGCTTTTTTCACTAAATCTATTGTTTGAACCGTGTGTGTGTGTGTGTGTCCGCGTGCGCACACTTGTGTAGGTATTGGTCGGAGGACAGTGCAGAGAAAGAGAAAGAGTCAGCGACTGTTATCCCGACTATCAACACTGCAGCCACCACTACTACCACCTCCACTACTGGCACTATACTGGGCTCAGACGGCCGTGAGAGACGCAGGTACACACGTACTCTTTCTTGTATCCACACACATTCAAATGCTCATACGGGTATGCACCAGTTTAGCTAGCTCTCGTTGACTTTTTAAAAAACTTTTATTCCATTTTTGCCATTTGAAAGCACCATTGCATTTACATACATTTAAGTTACTGTTTAACAGGTATGAAAGGAGTGATATAGTCCTATACATATACGCATCTGTAATGTAAGTGTAGATTGTGTTGCTTTTCTTATACTGGTGCTGACGCCTGTGCATTTGTAAATGAGCTGCATTTTACCCTTTGTATTCTCCTGTACTCTGCATTTGCCTGCAGCTCCAGCAGCTCTGTAAAGTGAGACATGTGTGTATTTTGACAGCAGCCACCTGCTGGAGTCTCTGTGTCTCCTTATAAGGCTCGAGTCGGCTCTGTCCACAGAACACTGTAGTCTATCCTTCAATGACTTCACATTTTTTAATCGGCTCAAGAAACAAGCTTTTATTTTTAGTAAGCACTGACTTTTTATATGCTTGGCTGGCTTGCTGCCCTAGTTTTGTATATACTTCTATGTCCGTTTGCGGATGCAAAACAATCACAAGTGATCCATCCTGTCCTTATTTTGTTATACATATAGTAATTTATATCATATGAATCACAAGCTTTATATCAACACAAATGAACACATGAATCATTATTTATGTGTGTAGTTTTATAGTAGTGCAGGCTCAGTTTCTGCAGTATTATTTTTCGTTGGAGCCAAAAAAATGAAAATGCTTTTATTTTCAGGGCAGAATATTGGATGGATAAACTGAACTATGGCTTTTGAATAAGCCTTCACATACAAATGGCGTCATTTTGAAACTGCATCCATGAAATTTATTATAGTTTTAAATTATGTATATGCTCATTTTTTGGGACAAAACATAATTATTAGGCTGTTTTCAGACCAAAAAAAAAAATCTAAGAAAAAAGAGCTTGTGTTTGACAGTCGTAGTTCACCTGCATCATTATTGTAATATTGTAGTTTATAATGAAATTAGCCTGGAAGATTTGTGCTCTTTTTTTGATGAGTGATAGTTTATAAATAAATGAGATTGGTTTTGTCCAGTACTGCATACGTAGTTCCACTTTCGTAGTTCCTTTGTTTGTGTTTGGTGCATTTAAGAATAATTCTGAATTTGGAATTGTTTCCCAAAGAATCAAATAAGTTTCATAATTAAATCGCTTAATTCTGTTTAAGATTTACCTTCTTTTTGCATTTCATGGGTTTTAAAGTTATGAAGCAGCACCAGTTGTTATTGAAAATCTACTGCATGTTGTCCAGAGTAGCTCTGTTTTAAGGTCCTGTGTTTCTGCATGTGTAGATCGTATCTCACCCCTGTTCGTGATGAGGAGTCGGAGTCTCAAAGGAAAGCTCGATCTCGACAGGCCCGACAGTCCAGAAGATCTACACAGGCAAGTTCTGTTCAATTACTGCTGTTCCTGGATCAGTTGTACAGTTCAATCCTGTAGAAACCAGCTTAAAAATGAAGTTTGAGACTATTATAAAGCTTTTTTAGAAGTTGCTTAAATTCTGTACTTAGATAAGTACCTGTTTTTTGTTTAAAATTGTTTTATTGTTTAGTAACCCCTTTATTGCTAATAACTAATTAGTAATATGACAAGTGATTTCCAGACATTGATCAGGAGATTAGTGCCATGTTATTTGACTATCCATCCAAGAACATGTTGTAGGGCTGTTATTATGCTGTGGTAAGCTGAGGGTCATAAATTTACTAGTTACAAGCTGAAAAAATCATTTTGAGCTGCAAAAATGATTGTCTGTCGTTGGTCCTACTTTTCTTAACAACACTAGTTTAAGATTTGTACAGGACTTAAAGGCTCACACACATTTTTTTTCTGGAATTCTCAAAGAAGAGATGTTAGGCAGATTCAACATCACAGCATCTGTTTTTGACATCTGACCTTTGATTCTGCAGGGCGTGACCCTGACTGACCTCCAAGAAGCGGAGAAGACAATCGGCCGCAGTCGGCCCATAAGGTCCAGGGAGGAGGAGAAACAGGACAAAGAGAAGCAGGATAAGGAGAAGCAGGAGGCCGAGACGAAAGAGGCTGAAACAAAAGAAGCAGAAACAAAGGAAGATGACTACAGGTTTCGCTCTCGCACATTTGAAGAGGTGAGGAGAGATTCTTCTTTTCCTTATGGCATCTATACCTGCATTAGAGCCCAGCTGCTACGTTAGCAACATCAGTAGAGGGACTCCAGCGTTTTTCGATGTAACTTCTTCAGTCACCTGTATCATAGTCATATACCATGAACGATTATTTTGATGTTTTTCTCCTGGGCTTAGAAAATAATAGAGAACTTGTTTTCTCTGAACTGTCTTACAATAGAAGCCATTTGTACGCAGGTCCAGTGCCTTTGACTGAACTGGCATCAGCTGTTCTAAAGATATGACTTACTGAAACACTTTTTATAATATGAAAGTCATTGCCTTTTTAAAGCCTTTTTCTCTCAGAAATTCTTAAGTATAAACCAAACATTTTGCAGTTCTCCTAATAGACCCAGTGGCATTATTTCCTAAAAATGTGAAAAAAAAAAAGACATGATCAGTCAAAAGACCATTAGTGATTTTACTGTGTGTCTGTGTGTCTGTGTGTCTGTGTGTCTGTGTGTCTGTGTGTCTGTGTCTGTGTCTGTGTCTGTGTCTGTG
>JBBPCZ010027000.1:0-14056 GCA_037974445.1 Brycinus macrolepidotus
GGAGCTGCAGGGAAGAGGAGAAGAGGAAGGTCTAGTAGGAGGTTTATGGATGTGGTGAGGGAGGACATGCAGGCAGTCGGTGTGAGAGAGGAAGATTCAGGGGACAGAAGGAAATGGAGAGGGCTGATCCTCTGTGGCGACCCCTGATCAGGAGAAGCCCAAAGTAGTAGAAGAAGATAAAACACCTCTAAAATACCTCTTTGGTCTTGTTCACACTGGCAGCTCAAATCAAAAATTTTCAGCATATCTTATTTAAGATTTCCTGCAGTATGTACCGCAAAAAGCCACATGAAATCTGGATTTTTCCAGTTGGATTTACACCATATTGGTGTATTTTGTGTAGAGGTCGTAAACGACATCTACACCAAACCAGTGTACTTTTCTTGACACAAGGATTGTTGTTTCAGTGTAAAATCACACACACGTGAAATGTTGCAAGCTCAGATCAAGCAAATGCACAAATTTAACAAGCAACATGCAACAAAGATGTTATATGAAGTAATTAAATTGACTAACAGTAAAGAATCAAATCTGGATAAATTGCTGTTGCTGTTAATGAGTTTAATATGAAAATCAGTAAGTTTATACAGCTTGTGAAAATCACTCACAGAGGGTTCTTAGCTTTTTCAGTATTAATGATACCAGTCAGCGTTTTCAGCATTTTCAGTTTTGATGAAGTGAACCATTTCAACAGACTCTCATTAACTCCAAGTCTATGGTCCCACAAGAGAACATGCAGAATAAAAGTACTGGGAAACAGACTTGTTGAAACAGATCTGTTGAAATGTCTTAGGGATTGTTTTGGTGGTGGCGAACAAAGATTAGCTTTTTTTCCCAGGACAAATTCTTGAATAAAAAAAAGAATCTCTCATGCGTTTTTACCAAACAGATTTTTACCAAGCAGGTTCTTACCAAGGGCTGCAGCGGAATATCAGCTATTGAATTTTCAGTGTGTTGTGCTTTTAAAACGTTTTCCACCTGTGGGAGCTGTTTGACTGGTTGTTCACTGCTTTGTTTTCTTTTCATTTTATTTTATTTTCCCTTTTTAAGGGGTTTGTCCTCTTCTCTATGTCTTTTCACAAATACATTCCTTGTGAATCTCATTCATTAAATCCATAAAAAGCTGCTGCACAACACCCCCGAAACGAATATGCAATGCACATTCTCTTGTAATTCTTATTCTGCACATCTAAAAGACTGAATGTTCTGCAACAGTTTACAAATCTAAGTTTACACATTTGCAGATTCACAAGACTAGTTGTTAGACTAAACTCAGATACCTTAACAAAATGCTTTTCATAAGAACCCAAACCATGTTTGACTGCACATTCAAGCCATGTTTTCAGAGAGTTCTATGATCCTATTTTGGCCAAACCTGTAGAAGGAAAGTTCTGCCGCTTGCTGAGATCAGCTCTCGGTGTTTCATGTGTCAGAGTGGTTTCCCCTCCTGACCTCCCACATAATGAAGCTGATGGAGGAACTATGACTCATTTAAGTCTAAATTCAATCAGAGACTGGAACCTCACTTAACGCAATGTTACTGTGTGTCTTTAACCTTCTGTTGTACCTTTTGTTTCCCTATTTCTGTGGAGGATATAATTACTCTTGTCATATTATTATGCAATTCCAGTGAATAAATATGCAGACAATGCTGATAAAATTAACATGTAACAAAAGATTTTTTAAGTAAATCAGCTATTGGCTACATTTCAGGTCATCACAGCCATGGGAGCAGTGAAAGTAAACGAAAGTAAAATCGTCGTACAAAGTAAAAGGACGTATATGACATTTTCTGATGTCAGAACAAAACCTCCAAAAATCTCCAAAAAGTAACTTCAGACCATTGCTGTTGGTCTGTTTGTTATGAAGTTTTTATGAAATGTAAAAGCTTTGTAAATGTTTGTAAATAGACACATAAGTTTATTAATGCATGTTTTGTAATTTACAAATGAGACAGTATGCTCTGCAGTATGTGCAGATTTTAGGTTGCTAAATAAGTACATTTTAAGACATTGATGTAGCTTGAAAAAAGTCTGGCGACTATGTCAAAACTTTCATTTGGTGGTAGTCAAGTATCTTCAAGTACTGGACCTGAAACCTGAAAAACATACAACCTGCAGTTCACGCAGGTCCGTGTTTCAAAGGTAGCAGATCTAAATGGAGGGTTCATCTTTTAAAGCCCTGGATATAATAAGTCACCTAGATGTCTGTTTTTTTTAATAGTTGCCATGGTTACATGTGGAGAGTGGTCATTTGGGACCTCATGATTGCCATTTATGTTCCCTGTGATTACACTCCATTTGCTGGTGCCATTTTTGAAGCAAAACATCCGTAATCTTGCTTGTACTTTCTGTAAATTGTAGCTGGTTTAATTTAATAGAACTAGACTTTGGATACAAATAGAGACAATCTAAGGTAAGAGTGATGGGACAAGATCATTTCATATTTTGATTATTTTAAAAGCTCAAAGTTTGCTCAACCTGCAGACAAGTACAACCTGACTGCTTTTTCTTCGTAAAACCATCTAGAAATGTTTTCCTCTGTTAGTTATTCTCATAGATGATGAACTGTTAGAACTGTACATTAAGGCTACTCAAAATGTTTGCTCATTTAGTTTGTGTCTGTGTGCCGACAACACTGAGGCCCATATTTATCAGAATTCTTAGAGTAAAAATGCCCAATGGGGATCAGTTTATTCCCTTTACAGAGCACTGAACAGGGTTATTTAAGATCAGTGTTCTTACTCTGAAATGTTTGATATTTATGGGTGTGCTTACAAAACCTCTAGAATTTTGAATTCTTAAGATTTTAACATATACCATAATATGTTCTAGCTCAGAAAATGTTTACTGAAATGGCTGGTTGGTAGCCATTAGATGAGAATAATTATTATTTTGATATTTGAAGCCTCTAAAGAGGAACACTTTTATGAATATAATGTTACATTCTTAAAGGGGCATTCCAGCCTCAAATCTAGCATTTACTGTTTCTGGTTTTGTTATGTAGTTTTATGTAGAGCAGCCTGTTCAGCTGGACAGAAATCATGAAACCACTGGATGTCTCCCACAGAAGTAAAGAAACACGGACTTCTAGCAAACCCATTTGATTTGGGAGCTGATAAATACAGAGATGATTTATTGTCTCTAAGGTAGTTTGTAGCATCGCTTTCTGGATTAGCCAGATATTGAAAATGCAATAATCTGGTCATACTTCCAAATGTTTCTCCTACCTCATCAGAGGGGAATTTTCTGATTACATGAACCATAAAATCAAGCTCTATAAACCATTGTGGCACTGCTGTAGGAGGAAATAGTCAAGTTGTAGTAAAGATGCAGTGATGGTTACATTTACAATGATGTCTGAGCTCAAATACATCATGGCCCTTAATTATCTTGACATTACTTATCTTGGCAAACTCCTTAATTTAGCGCACCCCATGACAGTCTTGTGCACTAAACTCCCTTCAGTGTGTTGCAGATCTTTCAGATCTGAAAGTCTCTGGAATTTCCTACTCCATTTTCTTCAATCCTGTGTTTTTATTTCCTAATTCTAAACAACAGTTCAAAAGACTTTCCTTTTCAAAGAACACTAACTCAGTCATTTCTGTGTATATTTTAATTGTGTAACAACTGAGTGGGGAAATACAGTTCAGTCATAAGTCTAAAACATGTAACTGAATGCAGGTGTAAGGTGTCATTTTGGCATTTTTTATGTTTATCAACCAGATTTGTGTTGTAGATGTTCTTATAGCTTCAGCTCATGCTATGACCTTTAAAACAGGCCTGTCCTCGGTCATTAAACATTTACAGCACTATTACACTGGTCAACTGCACAGCAATAGTGTTTCTCTATTCATGAAGGTCTGCTTGTATACAAAGGTTTTTACATTTAGTCACCGCCATATGGCATAAAGAAAAGAAAAGAAGAGCACAGTCTACTCAAAAGCATAGTCTTAACAAATTATCCATTTCTGGTGTGGCCTTTTGAGTGTCTCGGTTTGAAAAATATGTTTTATTGTGTTTATTAGGTGGTCAGCAAAACCCCTTTGGTTTTAAAAATCCCTGTATTACAGCTGACCACAACTAGGATACAGCAAATGTGTGGAATAAGCGCCACAGTCAAAAGTGCCACTGGCAATTAATTAATTGCTTTCAGACTGAATATGAATAATCATTAACCTCAACTGCAGCTGCAGAACATGATGAAAGACTAGAGCGAACAGTTTCTCATATACAATGATCCTTTTGTGGAAATATATAGAATGTTAATTACATCATCAATAATTGTGACAGAATACCTCATGACTGTTTTTTATATTCCTCTGAAAAAACGTTCCTTGTGTTTCTTTGCTTCATTCCTGTCGATTGAAAAATACAAGTTTTATAGAATAGGCTGCATCAAAAATGTAGATTATGACATTAATCGCAGTCATGAAGGACACAACGACCAGTTTATCCCAGTCACAGGGATTACATTCAACAGGGCGTGGGTTTTTCTCGAAGGCGTAAAGTGGCCAGATTACCACAGCCGTTATGTACATCACTGCAGACAGGATGTTATAGGCAGTAACTACCTTGTCAAAAGGGAAGGGAAGGGCTGACACCACCCCCCCGATGGTTAGGAGGATAATGAGTAAAGCAAAAATGAAGCACAGTGAGTAGACTGATACACACCACTGAAGCCCAGGAAAGGAATTGTAAACAGCAGGAGTCAACGAGGTGAATATGATACAGGCCACAAAGGTCTCCAGGATCTTCAGAAGACCAGACACAGTGGAGAGAAAGCCACTGATCTCCCCAGGCCTCCTGTGGACCAACCAGACCTCTGCAGCATAAAGAACCAAACACAACCAGGACAGCACGGAGGCACAGATCTGCCGGACGCAGGTGGGACAGGTACAGGTGGCCGGATAGATGACTGAGGCAGCAAGTAGCATAAGAGTAGCCAGCATGGTGAAGGCCGTGGTGAAGTCATCCCAGGAGATGGGCACTTTGGCATGGAGGGTGGTGAACTCCAGGATGAGGATCAGAAGAGTCATGAAGCAGCAGAAACACCAGGTGAACATGCTCCAGGCCCAGTAGGAGGAGTTCACATGGCCCACAGAGGCCACGAGGCTGAAACAGACACATGTCAGGGCAAATTCAAAGAGCCGCACGATGCCGACCGGCTCTATCAGGGATCTGAAATTCACAGACTCCATAGTAATCACTGGTTGCTCCGTTATAAAGATCTGGTGCCCCTTCTCCTCATGAGTACATTCAGAAAGTCACCATGTAAAGCCTCCTCTTTTTTCTTTTTTGGAAATCAACAGAATCGTTTGTAAGTCCAGTGAGTTACAGTCGAATCACCCATATCAATACATCCATTTACGCTCCCCATTTCCTCTCTTTCTCAAAACGTCCTCTGCATTTGTAGAATAATCAGAATCCAGATATGATAAAGACTTCATCCAGTCAGAATTTTCCAGTGATAATCAGGTGTGGCTGTCTCTACTATGTTGTCGGCTGCACAGGAACCATCAGCAAACCTTCTTGACCTTATCAGCTCTCTTTTATGATCAGTTTCTAGGTGTTCATTGGTGGTTGATCCAGTGTTATCAAATGAGCTCCTCACTTCTTGGACTCTGTTCTGAAGTCAAACTGCTCCACTGATTGTAATCTGTGTCCAGTGGAACTCCACTCACACACTCACGTCTTAAATAACACTGACATTTTAAGACTAGCAAGCTAGAAAGAAGGAGTTACCCAGTACCCAGTAGCTGTTTTCCAGCTATGCATTCAAATTTAACATTTTTGTATGTATGTTTCTTTGTATGTAGAGAAAGCTGTAAAATACATTTTAAGTTAAGGCTTTAGAGTTACAGCCACAACATTTCACAAATCATAATGCCACCACTATAATTATTGTATCCCCCAAAATACTTTTTTTTATTTCACCCCTTGTTTAGTTTACTGACCTATCTTTGTAAATCCTCATACTGTGCATATACAGTGACCTCGGTCAAGAATAATGAAGCCATCAATCTTCCTATCAGTGCCCGCTGCCAACAGGTCACCAAATTTCCAAAGCAACATTCCAGAATTACCAAAACTCCAATAACAGGCCACTGTTTTTTTTGTCAGAAGATACAAGATACATAACGCAAGATTTCTTTATTGTCGCTTTACCAAACAATGAGATGTGAAAAAACAACACAGCAATAAACAATTGAATTATAGATAGCAAATAGTAATATACAAATTAACCTGTACCATTCGCGTAACTGTACACAAGGGGTAAAATAAAAAATTGTGCACTTGACTAACTATACAATAAATAAAGTCCAGAGTTGTGAGGATTATTACACATAAATTTTTGCCCCTGACAAAGGCTATAATAAATAAATAGAATTACAGACATGTTATTGCACAGCTTAAGGGTTAGTGTTCTGAAGGAGGGGGGCAGTAACCACCTGTATTGTGGGTTTTGTCATGGGTTTTGTTTACTGGAGTCAGAAAGAAAGTAATGTGATCTGAACGGCTGAGGAAGGAGGAGGTGATGTTTTGTAAGCTTTTGCTACGTTGCAATAAATATACTAGTCTGAATCAATACAGTATTATGACAGATACTGTATTCTAGCAGCGGTGAGTTACGTGTGCAAAAATGCAGAACAAAGAGTTACATGTGCAAAAAATGCAGAACAGAAGTAGACAGCAATAAATATAATTGTGCAAATATAGCAGCAGCAGGACAGAGAATGTGCAGTATAATAAATAGAGGGGTATTTACAGAGATAGTTGAAGTCTGAGTTGTTTGAGTTGTTTGTTTAAGGCAGAAAAGATCAGTGTGTGTATATGTGTTGTGTTAGGAGGAGGAGAGGGAAGTTCAGGGGAGGGATGTGTTGATGGCGGTGTGTGTGTAGGGGGTACAGTTAGTACGTCAGTTCTGGTTGAGGAGTCTGATGGCCTGAGTGAAGAAACTGTTTCCCATTCTGGCAGTGGAGGCCCATATGATATGGAACCTTTTGCCAGATGGGAGGAGGGAGAAGAAGGTGTGTGAAGGGTGTGCGGGGGAGAAGAGAGTGTGTGAGGGGTGTGTGGGGTCATCCACAATGCTGGTGGCTTTGCGGATGTGGCGTGTGACATAAATGTTTGTGACAGAGGGGAGAAAGACCCTAATGATCTTCCCAGCTGTCCTCACTATCCTCTGTAGGGTCTTGTGATCAGAAACATTGCAATTCCCATACCAAGCTGTGATGCAGCTACAGAGAATGCTCTCTATAGTCTCTATAGTAGAATGTGGTGAGGACTGTGGGGGAGGTCTGTTCTCCTCAGTCTCTGCAGGAAGTAGAGATGCTGCTGGGCTTTCTTGATGATTGAGGGTCCATGTGAGGTTCTGCATGCCGTGCCACATGCGCCTTATGTCCCCAGTGTCCTGGAAGTGGCTGTGGATTTTCTGGCCATGTGGGCGCTTTGCTGCTCTGATGGCCCTGGACAGGTTGGCCCTTGCTGTTCTCAATGCAGCCTTATCACCTGATCTGAAAGCAGTGTCTCAGGTTCTCAGCAGCGCACACACCTACATAGTCATCTATGGCTTCTGGTTGTGTTGTGTGGTGATGGTCTTGGAGACAGTAATGTCATCAATGTACTTACTGATGTATCCAGTCACCGACATCATGTACTCCTCCAGGCTGGTAGAGCCACTGTAGGGTGGAGCCTCTACAAACATGTCCCAGTCAGTGTGCTCAAAGCAATCCTGAAGAGCTGAGAAGGCGCCTGGGTGCCAGATCTTTGTCTGCTTCAGAATGGGCTTGGTACGTCTGACAAGCAGTCTTCGTGCTGGGATCAGCATGATGGACACAAGATCGAAGTAACCAAGATGGGCATGGGGCTCAGTGCAATACACACCAGTAATGTTTGTATAAACACAGGCCAGCGTCTCCACTGACAGTATACAGTCTATCTGGAGGAGCGTTTTTGGAGCTCGCTGATGGCTCTGTAAAGTTAATCTAATGCGTTGTTAGCATAAGTGCTAGGTGGGATGAACACCGCAACTATGAGCACGGTGGTGACAAACTCCAGCAGTGGTGAGCAGTAACTAGAGCCCTGCACTGCATTCACACACCAGTCAGTGTTGATGTAAACACACAGCCCACTTCCTCTTGTCTTGGTGCTCAATTCCACATTATGACCACTGCAGTATGTTAGCATGTTGCTAATCTGCGTAGCTGTTTCTGAACTCATGCCGGGTATGTAGTCCAGTTTATTGTCCAGGGAGTAAACACTGGCGGGCGGGATGGACGGGATAGCTGGCCAGCTAGCGTTAGCTTTTAGCCTAGCGATGTCCTCTCACCCGGTCAGCGTCATCAGGCGACACCGCAGTCTGAGGGCCTGGTTCTCCTAGCAAGCCAAGGTCACAGAGCTTCAGCATTTTATCCCTTTGCTACCAGCCATCAAACTGCTCCTGTTGAGTTTGGTTAATTTTCTGTTGAAATATGGGAAGCTTAATTTAAACTCAAAATAAAAAAAAAAAACTGTCATCCCTATCCTTCCTCAAGGCCCTCTGCTCTGCACACTGCAATGTTTTCACTGTTCTAACACACCAGTTTAAACCCAAGAAAGGCTTGTAGATTAGCTGATAGGAGGTGTGTTAGAGGAGGTGTGTTAGAAGTACGGAAAACACTAAACTGTAGACCAGGAGGACCTGCAGGCTGCAGAACCAAGACTGGGGACTCGTTCAGTACACATAGTTTGCTAATACTTTAACAAATTAATTTGTCACATGTTTTTATATGCACATGTAGTTTATTTATTTGTGGGGGCAACCTTTCAACCTTACCACATAGAGCTCACTGTAAGCATCGAAAGTGTTTTTAATAATTGACTAAGCAGTATGTGGTTAAAGTCTTTTTGAAAAAAAAAATCTGAGCATGACTAAATGTTTGTTAATAAACCCTCATCAGAGTTTTCAAATTTGTTATGTTTATACATATTTTCTCTATTTGTGTGCTGATCAACAGGGGTCTTTTACCTGCACAGAAATGTGACGGCCTGTGAAGTGAAGAACTTATCAGAGCTTTCCCTGCACATTTATCCCCACTTTTTCATGTGCATTAACCACCTCTGATCCAGCGCGCACATACACACACACACACTGTTTGGAAAAGAGATTTTTCATTTTTTTTTTTGTGACACCACAAGAAATGATTAGTAAAATTAAATTTGTTTATTATTAATTTATCTTTTCTTTAATAGGGAAACATATAAATCACCTCAAAATAAAGACAGCATTTGGTATTCAAAGATTTTACAAAGGAAAGTAATGTCCTGGGGTTCTTTTACAAACAATGAAATGTCATGAAGATAGTCGGTACAAACTGATCATAAATGTCGCTTTTGTAAACAAGTCAAAAGTCTTAAAGTGATATAATGATATAAAAGGTCACAGAATACACTTCACACAGATGTAACTGATGTAATAGAGTATAGTGGATACGTTATACACTCTTTTTAATTTCAATAATTTGATTTTACAAAGTAAGTCACCATCACCACCGCCCCCCTCCAAAAAATGTACATCTGTACATACAACAAATAATAAAATCTCTAAACTCTTTAACAGGTAAATAGTCTGCTCAGCAGGCCTATATGTCTGTTGTCATCTTTAAGCAGGTGTAATAAAGAATACTAGGCGCACTGAATAGTATGTGTCCACAATATAAGCAATGAGGTTGATGCAGGTCATGAAGGTCACCACCACTAGATCGTTCCAGACAGCATTATGGGTTGTTGGTCTTGGGTTTCCTCTGAAACTGTACAAAGGCCAAATGACCACTGCTGTCAAATACATCAGGACAGCCAGCACGTTGAAGCCTACGAGCACTTTGTTAAAGGGAAATGGGCACAGCGGCAGCAGCCGGCCGATGGTGAGGATGATGATGAGGAGAGCAAAGATGAAGCAGAGAGAGTAAACTGCCACACACCACTGTATTCCGGGGAAGTAGGTGTAGCTGTTTTGGAGGGAGGTGAAGATGATGCAGGCGACAAAAACTTCCAGAATCTTCAACAAGCCTGGAACAGTGGACAGGAAGCCACTGATCTCGCCAGGTTTGGCCCGAGTCAGTCCCACCTCTACAGCGTAAACAATGAAACAGATGCAGGACATGACTGTGGCAGCAATCTGGCGAGAACATGAACTGCAAATAAAGAAGGTGGGGTAGACGATGGAGGCAGCCAGCACCATCAGCGTGGCCAACATGGCGAAGGCCGTGGTGAAGTCATTCCAGGAGATGGGCACTCTAGCACTGAGGTTGCTGCACTCCAGGATGAGGATCAGAAGAGACATGAAGCAGCAGAAGCACCAGGTGAACATGCTCCAGGCCCAGTAGGAGGAGTTATGATGGCCCGCGGAGGCCACAAGGCTGAAACAGACACAGGACAGCAGGATCTCCAGGATTCGCACGATAGCAAGCGGCACCGTCACAGTACGGTTCTCCAGAGTGAGCATGATGCCTGAGTGTCCTCTTCAAATGCTCTCCTTCTTAATACTTTCAGTTTCTTTCTTTAATCTGACTGTCTTTCTCTCCTCTTTCTTATTATTTGATTAACAGGATGTTCATTTACATTCCAGCGGAGAATAGTTCGTTTCTCACCCCTTCTTTAATCATTCCTTCCTCATAAACTCGTCCCGTAAACTCGTCTCTCTCAGTCTCTCCCTCCAGCGTTGCTCCCTGTGAGCTCTTTCAGACAGACAGATCTCCACAGGAATCCTGGGACAGGAGACCTGCTGACCACACCCTCCAGGTTATCAGAGGTGGTTCCGCAAACGGGCATCTGTTCGTAGGAAACCATTAAAATGTTCGACTGGCTCTGCCTTTGGTAACGCAGGGAGATAAGGGCGGGGTGTGGTCCTGAATGTTATTGGTTCCGTCCTCCTGCTCCAGAGTGCAAATCACTTTTACAACAGTAATGACAGAGTCCACCAAATAAAGGCAGATCTCTCATTTTTCACTGTTACTGTTCTGATTTATTGAGAGGAACTAAAGAGACAGTTTCCCAGATACAGTTCTGAGACTAAATTACACTTTTAACAGTAGTTCTCCTCTGAAGCTTAATTTGACTGTGGGAAACCTCTTGTAGTTTCAATTTTAACTTTAACTGACCTGAGTTTGGAGAGCCAAACAGAGAATGTAACAATCCCTCATTTTTGATAGGTAAAGAAAGTATAAAACTCCCACAATAAACCACTTCTCCCACCTTTCTGCACTGTTTTTTAAAGCTTTTATTTGATTTTATTTTACTTTTTTATTATTCAGTGTTTTTTTTGTTTTGCTTTCTTGTGCTTTCTTGAGCATGTAAAAAATTGTTTTATTTTATTTTAACAATGCTGTAAATTTAAGTTATCTCGGTTGTCTGGCATAAACAATTATTACATTTTTGTTCACTGTTGTGAAACTGAATAAATGTAAAACTGGCATTAATCCAACAGTTTGTTTGAATCCTTCTGTGTTGGAAAAACCTTAAACTATATTTTGATCAGTATCTGCGGCGGCTGTTTCAGGCAGTCAGTGTGGTGGAGTAAAACGTATTGTTTGAATTTCTTGTCTAATGACTTTGATTTTATTGTTAAAAAAAAGTCCATAAAATCATCTCTACTATAGTTTGCAGATACCTGTGATTCTGCACCCCCCAGGTTCCTAGTTAGTTTAGAAATTGTACTGAACAGAAGCCTGGGATCATTTTGGTTAGATTCAGTGAGAGATGATAGATAGGCTGAGCCACAGTAAGTGCTCTGTTGTCGTCTCTAAGGCTCTCTTTCCAGGCGGAGTGGAAAGAGTCCGGCTTGGTTAGTCGCCGTTTACGCTCTCAAACCTTTTGCTTTAAAGCACATGTTTGATGATTATACCAAGAAGGTTCTCTATGAAAGAATAGCTGTGTTATTCACATTAACACCAAGAGTCAAGATTAAATCAAGGGTGTGACTGCAGTAGAGTAGACCCTGTTACATTTTGAGTAAAGCCTATAGTATCTAGAATTGAAGCAAAACAAATTTTAGTGGATCCTGTTCTTTTTCAAAGTGGATATTAAAATCACCAACAATTAATATTTTATTGCTATGTTTTGCTAAATTTGCAAGGAAATGACTAAATTCTTGTAAGAACTCTGTATAAGGCCCTGGTGGCCTGTAGACAGTAACTGGAGAGAAAGAGAACTTGTTTGTATCTAGATTAGTTATGTTAAAGAAAAGATTTCTGATTAATACTTAGGGCGCTTCTGTAAATGGTCTAATCCAGGTCTCTGTAAGACATGAGACACCAAGATTTTGATCAGCGATTATTTCATTTACAAAAATGGTTTTAGGAGCGACCGATCTGATGTTAAGCAGCTCCAGCTTTAGCTTTAGCTCTAAGGTGCTGAATCTGCTGGTTGTTTGAGAAGGTTGATTAACCCTTAGAACTCAGAGTGTATCAGTAAAATCTAGTTTCAGTAAATATAAACGGTGTAAATCAGTCTAAAACCGGTGTTTGTTCTCCCACACTCTCGCTGTTTGCTGCTCTTAACTCTCGGCGTGCCACCGCTCGGCCGCTCTCCGGACCCCCTCCCTCTGCGGGTTTACCCCACCCACTTGTGGGCGGAGACTATCCTGAGAGTTCTCCCAGGTTCAAAGATCTTGTGTTTTTTCTTTGTTTCTAAGACCTAAAATAAAAGAAATTTGTTCATTTTTGTTCTTTATGGTCATTTGCGTGTGATGCTGTTTTTAAAACCACAGTAGTGTTTTTTATTACATGTTTTTTAAATTACAATATCTTTGGTTCTACGTGACATAGGAACACCAAACAAAGCTCAGCATGACGTCTGACACCTCGAGCATCAACACAAACTAGGGGAACTTCCATATAAGGAGTTGTTTGCCCGTATACCAACGTTTTACCATTTGTTGCATTGCTGGCGCAGATCTGTGCTGCTTGTGTTCTAAGATTTAGATTATTAGGACACACTTTTTTATTTTTCCTACTTCTCTGTTTAGTTGGGGGGGACACAGTCTGGATAGAGTGGGACCGAGGTGACGACTGGAGGCAGCAGCAGACGGTCGGTTTAGCCAGTTTGTCTCCTGCCTCGGCTCAGCACTGGTTTGTCAGCGACTATCTGTTTGTCAAAAATAAGTTTAACAAGTAAAAAATGTAACAAGTACAAATGTATTTGTGTTAAATTAACACAGTGCATTTCATTGTTCTGTGGTTCTTTATTTAAGTGTATTTTTGGCCATAACTTTGTTTACATTTCAAAACAAATGTTAACACCTTATTTTCTCACTGAAGGCGTAGCTCCTCTCCTGTTTATCAGCAAACCTGAGTGACTTTATCTGATTCATTAGGAAATAGATTAGTGGCTGTTTGCAGTTTGTGTTTACATTTCAAACGTAATATGTTCAAGTTTGATTTTGTGTCTTTTGTTTGCAAAATACAAGCCCTTAGATTTACTTTTAGTCAGGTCTCATGAACTTGTTGCTTTGTTCTGCTCCCTAAACAGCGACTTGATCCTTCAGGATCAAGACAGAAAGACAGGAAGTCTATTTGTAAATTTTATTTTTATAGTTATGTAACATTTACAGCCTGTATCACTAAAACTTCCTCTAATGTGCACACTGTTTGTTTCATGAAGGCCTGGATTAGATGACAAGTACATTATATGGGCAAAAGGATTCAGACGCCTGACCATTACAATTTTGACATTGCATTCAAATCCATAGACTTTAATATGGAGTTGATTCCCCTTTGCAGCTATAACAGCTTCCACTCTTCTTGGAAGACTTACCACAAGATTTTGGAGTTTCTGTGGGAAATTTGTGTCCATTCATTCTGTAGAGCATTTATGAGGTCAGGCAATGATGTTGGACGAGAGGGCCTGGCTCGCAATCTCCGTTCCAGCTCATCCCAAAGGTGTTGGATGGGGTTGAGGTCAGGGCTCCGTGGGGGCCAGTCAAGTTCTTCCAAAACGAAGCTCATCCAGCCATGTCTTTATGGAGCTTGCTTTGTGCACTGGGGCACAGTCATGCTGGAATAGAAAAGGTTCTTCCC
>JBBPCZ010027041.1:0-14054 GCA_037974445.1 Brycinus macrolepidotus
TGAAAAAATGCCAAGAGTGTGCAAAGCTGTCATCAGAGCAATAGGTGATGTTTTCAATATTAATCTACAATGTAGCCGATAATAAAAATAAAGGAAATCGTTGAACGAAAAGGTGTGTCCAAACTTTTGACTGGTAGTGTATATATATACACTAATAGCTGATGACTGTTTATCCGTTTTAAGAGAGAAGCCCATCGTATCAGATGAACTTAGAGGGGGCCTTGAATTTCATCTCCGTGACAGCAAACATCTTCAACCAGTGCAGTGTTACTGTGATCTTGGGAAGAACTGTTTGGCAAACTTGATTCAGTGTCAGTTGTTTTGTCTTCCTTCCTCATTTGTTCAACGCATTACTTGGCTTCAGCACTGAGGAGTTCACTTTTACTTTCAGATCTTAATTTCTCCATAAGTCCAGTATAGGTTAAAGAATTGTTGAATTGGTGTTGGGTCAGGTTTGTATCTTCCATTCCCATCAAGAGGTTTAAAACATCATGGGTGTGAACATTTGTGTATACCCTCAGGTATCTTTTGTGATCCTGTTTCAGGTGTGTTTTCTGTTTCTGGCAGACAAGAAGTCTGAAAACATGCTCCATTTTCAGTTATTGGCTCAAGAATTCTGGATTCTGTTCTTGTTCTGTCTTCCTGTTCATCTGAAGAACAAGAATTCTTATCCATTTAATGGGGATTCTGTCTAGTTCTAGGCCTAGTGACTCATGGGGGTGGTACAGGTTCGTCCTCTTTGTCAGAGAGAAATCCACATGGCGGGTGCAAGGTGCCTGCAAGGTAGACAGTGTAAACTGGCAGATCTCCTGTCCGCTTTTGCACAACATACACTGCGGATTCCCAGCGATCTGCAAGCTTATGTTTGAGTCTCTATCTCCTATCTCCAAACTGGACTCCTTCACTCTCATTTCACTTTCACTCTCTGAGGGCAGCCGAAAGAAGATGGAGGAAAATGCTTCACTTATCGCTCTCTTTTATCCAAATTTGCCACTGATTTAACTTCTGCAAAGTCTTCATTCAACAGAACCAAGTTTGAAGAATCAGCATCCAACCCTTGCAAGCTCTTTGCCACCTTTTCATCTCTTCTTAAATCTTTATCTCTCTCTGTTTCTCCAGCTCTCTCACCAGAAGACTTCACCAAGTACCTCGATGAGAAGATTGAAGATATTAGAAGATCCTTTCCTCCAATCATCAAGCTGCCAGAGACCAGCCCATGCCACCCAGTTTCTTGGCTTCTCACCACTCTCTCTTAAAGAAGTGCCACTACTCCTGATGTCCAGCAAACCCACTACGTCTCTGCTTGACCCTATCCCATCAAGCACGCTGCAGATGAGATCGTTGGATCTCATTCCGCATATCACCTATGTTATTAATAGCTCCTTAATGACTAATTCTAAAGAAACCCACGCTGGACTCCTCAGGTATATCTTCTCTCTCTCCTTTCCGAAGTCCTAGAACGTGTGGTTTATAACCACCTCAATTTCTTTCTTTCTCAAAACAGGCTCTCCTTTCCATCTCCGAAGAACTTCATGAAGCTAGGTCAGCTTCATGTCTTCTGCTCTGATTCTTCTTGACCTTTCTGCAGCCTTTGATACAGTCAACCATCAGATCCTCACATGGTTTTTCCTACCATTTTTATGCAGATGACACTAAACTTATTCTCTCTTTCCCCTCCAATGACGATCAGGTCTCAGTCCGCATCTCAGACTGTCTGGTTGACATCTCCTCTTGGATGGCGGCCCACCACCTCAAGCTGAATTCCAGCAAGACTGAGCTTCTCTTCATCAAAGGGAGCCCATCACCAAGCTATGACCTCACCGTTTCTTTTGGGAACTTGGTTACCGCCCCTTCAGAGAAGGTAAGAAATCTTGGTGTCATGCTAGATGAAGATCTGTCATTCTCGCTGCAGGTTGATCACATCTCCAGGACATGCAGATACCTGCTTTACAACATCAGAAGAATCCAACCCTTTCTCACCACAGAAGCTACGCATTTACTCGTCCAGTCTCTTGTCATCTCTAAACTGGACTACTGCAACTCTCTACTGGCTTGACTCCTACTGAAGGCGACGATACAACTTCAGCTGATTTGGAATGCAGCTGCGAGGTTAGTCGTCAATGTTTCAAAATTCTCACACACCTCACCTCTACTAAGGAAGCTTCACTGACTCCCTGTGGCCGCCCACATTACGTCAGAAGTTAAGTTAACACTGGCCTTCAATGCCAAGAATTGACTTGCACCTCCTTACATATCTGCACTGATCAAGCAGCATGTCACCTCTCTTCGTCTCAGGGCATCAAACATCGCTCATGTTGAACGTCTTCCTCAAAAGAAGAGGAAGACATGCGTCAAGACTCTTTTCAGTCTTGGCCCCCCAGTGGTGGAATGAACACCCTCTTCTGATCAGATCTGTGTGTCATGTCGGGGTGTAGAGGGAGGATGGCTTGCAGGAAACTTCTTGTAGAAATAACGTCTTTAATGAAAACAATCAAAACAAAAGGCTCGGAGAGCTCTTCACATACAACTTAGCTCAACCCAGGAATTCAAACATAAACTTAAACCTCATTGAACATAGAACATAGCTTAACACATAGCTTAGCATCTAGCTTAGCATATAGCTTAGCATTAGCTTAGCACATAGCATAACACAGAGCTTTAGCACATAGCATGGCAAGTAGCTTAGCATATAGCATAACACATAGCTTTAGCCCACAGCCTAAATATAAGACCTTAACATAACTTTAACAATGAGGTTTCAAACCTAAATGACTCAGCACACTGAAGGGTAAGGGGTAAACACGGCTACAAGGCCGGATACAGTTCATGAGCCAACCAGCCTGTTTTAGGTCCCACTAATAAACCGTAGTGGGGCGATGAGAGTCCAGAGTCCACTCAAGGCACACGGAGGATGATCATGCACTGGAAACGTTTCCAGGCCAGAGGAGTGTTGTCTGTATCACGACTGCTTTCCTACTGCCACTAGGAAAGTATCGCTGCACAGATAGCACACACTGTCCTTGGAATTGTCTGCGGTATGAGCGGAGACGTACACGGCTTTGACAAAAGGGTGACAGTGAAGCATAAGCACATGGAGCTCTTAACCAGTCCTAACAGAGCGTGGCTAGAGAGATAGAAGGTTTCCCTACTGCCACTAGAGAAACAGTCCTTAGCAGAAAGCACTCCAGAGATCTCAGTGGGCTTCAGCTGACTGAAACAAACATATAGACATGAGCACAAACAGAACTGAACTTATACAAACCCCACACATGCATAGCAAGAACTAGAGAAGACTATCGGTGTCCACGCACTGACTCTCTGGACCGGCGTGGCTTTAAGGAGACACAGACACGTAACCAACCAATCACACGACAGGAACAATGATCTCTATAACGAGGAGTCATCAACTTAAACTACTTACAGGTGGACTTGTCCTCCCTTGCCTAGCAACCAGCTAACGAGCAAGCTGCACGCAGCTGGCTGCTAAGCCCGAGAGGACCATACACACACACACACACACACACATACATGACATGATTCCTTGTGTCCAGGGCTGCTTTGTTAGTATTCGGGCGACGAACTCCTTTGGGGGCTTGACCAAGACATACCAGACGTGACATGGGTGGGTTGCTGTAATAAAGAGTGACTTGCTGTGAACGACTAGTGTGTTAAGCCTGAGAACCTAAGGGGAATATACATGGGGAAAGTGAGGCGGATTAAGTGGGGAGAGGTTAATCGGAGAACCACTAAAGAAGTAATGATATAGCAACTATGTGTTAGTTACCCCAGTGAATCTTTAAATTGAGAAATTTACTCATTGACTCGTTCAGAGACCGAGCTGGCCAAGCTGAGGGCTGACTTTTTTACGTGCCAGCAACAGCCTGGGGAAGGGGTGGGATCATTCATCCTCTGTCTCTGGGAGTGTCATTCCAGGTGGTGGCAGAAGGAACCAGCAAGAGACGAAGAAGATGACACCACCTTGAGGGCCCAGTTGGTGGTGGACGAGCGAAGAAGGAGCTGCATTCGTCAAAGCATGTCAGGAGGTGAAGGAGGTGGAGATGGAGGAGCACGCCGGAGGAATGACGGACAGAGGGGATGCCCAACGGACCAACCTCCTTCAGCCGTCTGCAGCTCCAGGGCCCACAGCTGAACCCCCACAGGACCACAGGAGTCTCTGTGGTCAACCCTGAGAGAGGAGATGCAGCGTAAAATGAGGGAACAGGTCCACAGGTTGTGGGATGTCCTGTTGGTAGAGTTGCAGCAGTGTCGAGAGGAGTCACTTTCAGCAGCAACTGCAGCACTACTTCCCCTGTCTCGCTGATGGAGCTGTGCCCCCCAGAGGCCAGGAGGACCCTGGTGGGGCGACCTATCTGCTTGTGATGTGAGAAACTGTGCATCTTAGATACAGGCTCGCAGGTCACCCTGTTCAGCAGCAGCCTGTTTATCCGGTGTGTCCGGGGTCAGGAAGAGGTGCTAAAGGGATTCTGTGGCTGGCCCTGAAGAGGGTTAATGGGTTGTTCCTCCTGTACTTGGGCTATGCGCTGCTGGATGTCACAGTCATTGAGGTAGATATTTCCCAGCGAGGTGGCACCGTACGGAATTTTGGGTATGACCATCATTCAGCATTGTTGGAAAGTGCTTCAGGCACAAGGGGCGTCTCAAGTGTCAGTGTTTCAATCTGCCCTACCTAGGGGTGACGGGCGAGCCTGGGACTAGGCTTTTTCGGTTGGTGCCTGGAGGCAGTGGGGGAGAAGATGACAGAACAGCAAGCAGCGAGGCTCTGAACCCACAATGGAGGAATTAGTGTGGGTGGACGTGACCTGGGGCCAGGTGCGAGACAGGGACCAGGTCCTGGTAGAGGACTATCGTGGGGGCCAGCAGGAGTGGTGTGTGGCCTGGGCTGTGGCACGAGTACAGAGTGGAAAGGTACCTCTCCGCATCTGTAACCTCCACCAGTGCCCAGTGGAACTTCCCCTCATCGCCCCTTGGTCTGGTAGAGAGGATGGAGCCGGGGAGCATACAGCCTTGCCAGGAAGTAGTATTATGGCCACTCAGAGATGGAATTGTAGAGGTGCGTCCAGTGGCGGGCGATTCCAGAAGAGCTTTATATATTGGCAGAATGAGGAGCAGGCCTCACAGCAGTTGAAGAGCGTCCACTGCGGGAGCTGCTAGACCACTGGCAGGGGGTGTTTGCCCAGTATGAAGATGATCACGGGACGTTGTGTACCATCACATCGCCTCTGGCACAGCTGCCCTGATTCACGAGTATTACCTGCCAGTCCCGCCGAGCATCTACCTGGAGCTGAGAGAGCTCTTGAAGTCCATGCTAAAGGGGGGAGTCAGGACAGGTAGTGGAGGTTCTGTGTGGTCTACTAGAAGCTGAATGCAGTCAGTCACAAGGACACATATCCTCTCTCATGGATTGATTAATCTCTGACGGGCTTGAAGGGGGTGGTCTGGTGTTCCATGCTGGATTTGGCGAGTGGGTACTGGTAGGTGGAGGTGCACCCTGACGCCTTCGCGAACGCCCATGGGGCTGTACCAGTTTGAGCGAATGTCGTTCAGGTTGCGTAATGCTCCCGGTGCATTCCAGGGTCTAATGCAGAGGTGTTTGGGTGAGCAGGTGGAAGGTGGCAGGTGGAAGTGGCAGGTGGAAGTGCACCCCGACGCCTTTGCGACGCCCATGGGGCTGTACTGGTTTGAGCGAATGTTGTTCAGGTTGCGTAATGCTTCTGGTACATTCCAGGGTCTAATGCAGAGATGTTTGGGTGAGCAGGTACATGACTATCAGTTGATCTATCTGAATGATGTCATAATGTATTCAGCTGGAGGCCCATGGGCTGAAGCTGCAGCCGGAGAAGTGCTGCGTCCAACAACGGTGAGGGGCATACGGTCCTTCCTGGGGTTCGTGAGTTATTACCAGCAAAGATTGGGTGGAGTGGCAGAGCCAGGATCCAGCGGTGGCCCAGGTACACGAATGGGTGTTGTTGGGGAGATGACTGGATGTGGAAGCCAGGAGGACCTTTGCCTGGGCATGTCGGTGTTTGCTGGATGATTGGGAAGGTCTGAAGGTGGGCGAGGAGGTGCTCCTGCACCGATCATTGTTGGGGGGGGGGGATGCTGGACAGTGGTGGTCCACAGGGACAATCGACGGCAGATGTGGGAGGATTACCACACAACACTAGGGCACACCTGAGATCGGCGTATGATGATGCCGCTGAATAAGGGATTCCACTGGCTGGGTCTCCAGAGTGATGTCGAATGCTAGCAGAAGGACTGTGGCAGCTGACTGGTCAGGACCCAGGAGAAAGGTAGACGTTAGTTACCCTTGGGAGGTTTGACTGGTTGACTTTATGTTGCTAGGACGCCCAGGGGACCCATATCCCTATACCCTAGTGGCTATTGACTTGTTCTCGAGGTTTGCTTTTGCAGTTCCCACCAGAAACCAATAGTGACCCGGTTGGTGGGTGGAGCAGCCGGTGCCAGGGGCAGACAATGAGGGAGTCCAGCCAGAGGTGGCTGTGGAGGAGCCCCTACCTACTCCTAAGGCCCAGGCCAGCGAGGAAGGGATGACGGGAGGTAGAGTGACTTGATGTGAACGACTACAAATTGTTAAACATGAGAACCTAAGGGGAATCAGCATGGGGACATTGAGGAGGGTTAAGTGGGGAGAGATTATAAGGAGAACCACTAAAGAAGGAATGATACAGCAACTCCGCGTTACTTACCCCAATAAATCTGTAAAATGAGAAATTTACTCAATGGGCTTGACTCTTTCATTTCCGTTGCTCCAGGACATCCTAAAGTGTTGACAACAAGGCAAAAATGTATTTATGAATTATTTATTATATACTGCACATTCTCTGTCCTGTTGGCTGGCATCAACTTTGGTAGTTATGAAAATTGCGCTTTTAGGTGAGTTCCGTTTCCTGTTAGTTCAGAGATATAGCACGGAGAAGCCACCACGCTGTCCTCGTACTCTGCCGCAAGGTTTCAGCGTTGCCTGTCAGTGAGATTGCTATTCCTGAGAGGGCAATACCCGTAAGTGTAATCTGTTTTATGAGCAAGCGTGGAGCATGTAATACACATAATCTGATGCGACATTTTCTACTGAACGGTTCATTTTCTTGAATGTAATGGCAGCTATGTAATGTGAGGTTGGCTAAATCGATTGAGTGTATCAATGATAATGCTATTCTGTAATGATTTGCCATTGTACAAGACTTATTTATTTCTGTTTTACAGTTTTACAAAAAAGAGAGGAAGGGAAATAAAGGACAGAAAGAAAGGCACGAATCAGCCTGCTGAGTTGTTCTTCATGTCCCTCTGTGTTTAGCTTGCTGGATAGCTAAGTACTAGCAGTGCTTAGCGAGGCCAGTAAAATAATATTCATTCAAACTAGTACTGTAACTGCTCTTGTCAGCTGCACTTTATGTTGCTTTGTCCTAAAAATTATTGTATTGTTGCTCTTGTGTTTCTCTTGCACTCCCTCTCGCAGTCCTGGCCTACTTGTGTGCTCCTGTGTTGTTTCTGTTTTTGTTCTTTGTATCGCACCATTACCCTGGAGGAACATTGTTTCATTTCACTGTGTGCTGTGTATATTGCTGAAATGACAAACACCTACTTGACTATTTCACTTTTACAAAGTGCACTGTTGCAAAGTTTGTTGAAGGTTGCGTCAAATGCCATTATCAAATGTCTGATGGTGTTCCAAGCATCAAACATCACTGGAACAGCAGGAGGGCTTTGACTAAGACTCCTGGGTTTTTGTCTAAGCATTGGTCCTATCATCAGGAAATCATGACTTTAATCTCTGGCAATGTCACAGTCATCTTTGGCCAGTAGTGCAACAGAACAACTGGCTTGTTTCTCTCTGAGTGTGAAGAATGGCCTTTCCTTCCGGTTGCACAAGTGTGTCCCAAATGCATGTGTTTAAACCAAGCACCCCCGAGGTTTCTTGCATGTTACTGACATCACCAAAGTGTGGACAAAGGAGGACAGCAGGGCTTGAGGGATTGGACTTGATTTAATTTTTTGACACTGTCCTGTAGTTCATCAGCCATAAGATAGGTATGAAACCGCTGGTCAAATGTAAAAAATGTGAAATAAATCAGTGAAACCTTGTGTGTATACTTCATTCACAGTCTCAAGATTATTACAGTTGCTATAATTTTACATACTTATAGGTGGGCAGGCTTATAAATATTGGCAGATGCCATTATGGTTTATAAACAATCCTAACTGAATCCCTAAGACCCTACTGAATACATAATTGCTATTATACAGCTATTGTAGCTGTAATCGTGACTGGTAAAAATGTACTTTAGAAAAACTAAGACAGTGGTTCAGTATTCTATGGTGATTACTGGAAAACACAGTTTGTGATAGTATTCATACATTACATGTTGTATCTATTGCTTAGTGATTTTTGTTTTTATTGGAAGTTGATTTAAAAAATATCCCAAATCTGAGACCTTTTTATTAATCTTTAGCAATTCTCATTGTATAAGCAACCTATAATCATATAAAAAGTCTAGTTTTATTGTTTGGCACACATGTTAATTTATGCATAATTGAAGGACAACCTTGACACTTTGGTGAGTGATAAATTGTGTAGATGTATTTGGTGCAAACTTGAGTTTATATATGATATATACAAATCAATGTTCAATAATTTGGAATGATAAAGTTGATTGATTTCAAAACAGCATTAATGTTGATTTTATTTGCATGCTTCCGATTTAGTTATACATTCATTGGTTTAATTGGCTTAATGTTTTGAAATTAAGACTTACTGTTGATTTTCTGTATTTTTATTTTTCCCTTCTGTGAATACAGAATGATTGTCCTTTGTGGCATCTCTTTGAACCTACCTTCTTGACCTCTATTATGAAAAAACTCAGTCAACTTCCATGTGAATATTAGACCATCCCACTTTAAAAGGAGAAACAAGTATACACTTTTTTGACTTTGTGCTATGTAAATATGATCAAAGAGATGTATTCATAAGCATGAAAAAAGACAAAAACAAAAAACAAAACACAAAATTCATGCAGAAAAATATACAAACGCCATGTTTCCCACTTTGTGGACACAATTTGGGGAAGGCCCTTTTCTATTCCAGCATGACTGTGCCCCAGTGCACAAAGCAAGGTCCATAAAGACATGGTCAGATGAGCTCGTGTGCAAGAACTTGACTGGCCCGCACAGAGCCCTGACCTCAACCCCATCAAACACCTTTGGGATGAACTGGAACAGAGACTGCGAGCCAGGCCTTCTTGTCCAACATCAGTGCCTCATTCTACAGAATGAATGGGCACAAATTCCCACAGAAACACTTCAAAATCTTGTGGAAAGCCTTCCAAGAAGAGTGTAAGCTATTATAACTGCACAGGGGGACCAACTCCATATTAAAGTCTATGTATTTGAATGCACAGTTAGTACAGTCCATGTTGGTGTAATGGTCAGGCGTCTCCCACCGAACCCACCTCCCTCACACACTTTTTTCCAGTGTTTTACAATCAGAAATAAATACACATTTAGTTATTTTGACTTTTAAATGAAGCCATTTTAAAAAATCAATGCCATTTAAAAATTCCGAAAACCGTAAATTTCAGGATTTTTTTAAAAGTTGGAGATCTCTGGTTCTACACAACAGATGATCACAGAACAAAGCTTCCTGTGATGTATGGAGTGTCCACTGTTGAGCCAAACACACAGAAGCTCCAAAAAAGGGCATCCTTTTGTATACGACAGCGCCAGCACGTCAATCACTTTCTGAGGGTTAGTTGATTAAAGGTTCAAAAATAAATATATTTTTCATACACAGTGCACGGATGAAAATGGTGGGCACAAGAGGTGGGATGTGGGGGGGACCTACGCACGTGTACGTGGAGACAAACAGATCAAGAGAATTACGGAGAAATCTCTGTTCAGCACAAAACTCGCTGGCTAAGTTAAGTTAATCATTGACGTGACAGAGCAGAAACTAATTTCAAACTGTTCTAACTAAAAAAAAACAAATTGTTTGCTTATTAATAACCAAAATGACAGTTAAATAAGACTTACACTCTCAAACTAACACACTTTTGACTCGGGGTTCGTCTCTCCTACCACCACATGCTTAGTGGCTCAGTTCTACTGCAACTCTGCTGGATCGGCAGAGTGACATCACAATGCTCACTCATGTGCTCTGTCACTGGCACACATTTTAAAGGTGGCTCAACAATTGTCTCTGTCTCTCTATATGTTACATAGGTCTCTCTATTTTTTAACTGATCAATACTTGGCTCCTGATTACCTGATCACAAAGTAATATACAAGCGCACAGGTGGTTTGATGTTGGAGTATTTCCAAGAAGCTGCTATAAAAAGAATAATAAAAACTAGATTTCCGTGAGAAAATGCGAAATGTGATTGCGCGGTTGCTGTGGTAACTGGGGTTGTTGCTAGGTGGTTGATATGGTGTTGCTAGGTGGTTACTAATGGTTGCTGAGGTGCAGCAGGCCTAAAAAAAAACCTAAAATAAAAAAATTCATTTAGAAAATTTCTATTTTTAGTGTAAAAATCCCCAAACACGCATAACAAAAGCTTTTGTAAAAATTTAGCTTATACACACATTATAATTATAATTAGATTTGTTGAAAAAACTAAAAAATCGAACTATATACAAATATTTACAATCACAAGTAAGTCTGTCTCAGTAACTGTCACTCTCTCTCGCCATCTGCCAGTTTTTCTGGACTGTCTGCCAAGTTTTCTGGGCATTCTGCCAAAAGCTCACTGAGTGAGGTGACTTGGAATATAGAATGATAGGTGACTTGACCATTTTCTTTCTCTCCACACTTTACAGGAGTCTCTTGACCATTTTTTAAATGATCAGTACCTGACCTTTGATCAACTGATCACAAAGTTATATACAAGCGCACAACTATGGATATTAACCGACATTCTGATGTTGGAGCAGTTCCAAAATTCCTCATGAGCTCTGCCAAGAAGTGATGCCAAAATCAGCTGTAAATTCAATAACAATAACTTGATGCAATTCCATGAGAAAATACAAAGTGTGATTGTGCAGTTGCTATGGTAACTGGCATAACTGCTAGGTGGTTGCTATGGTGTTGTTCAGAAAATTTCTTTTTTACTGTAAAAATCCCAAAACATACATAATAAAACTTTTGGAAAACTACAGCTTACGCACACATTAGTATTATAATAAGATTTGTTGAAAAGTAAGTCTGTCCCACAAGTAAGTCTGTCCCAGTAACTGTCCCTCTCTCTCTCTCTCTCTCTCTCTCTCTCACACACACACACACACTCCACCATTAGTAACTTCTGGAAAGCTTCAGGTTACACACACATTAGTATTATAATAAAAAAAATAGTAAAAAAATGAACGTGACGTAATAAAGTGCAATAAAGTGCTGTTATATGTGTACCTATTAATTTTCCCATTTATCTATGTCTTTGTTTATGCCTTTAAATAGAGAGAAAAAATCTGTTTGTTTTAGAAACTAGAATGCTACAAGATAAACATACCTTAATGTACTGTACGTCAGACACATTTTTTTGTTCAAAACACAGATTTGCTCAGACATTTGATAAATTAAAAGTAATTACTTACTGAAATGAAAAAGTGAGATGCTGATGTGAAATGTATGTTTATTTGCATTATAGGCTAATTAAAACCTGATAGTTTTACTTACTAATGGTGACTATTCAAGACCACTAGTTTATACAGAACACCTTTCAAATTCATTAGAAAACTGTAATGGTTTTTCTGTTTTTTTCAACATGGAAATCAACAAATGATGCATATAGAATTCAGGCTTCCAATATGTTTTGAAAGCTCTAATACTAAGTCTAGAACAAATGGGAGGCAATTTCTTTATAATTATTAAAATCAATGGGAATTTTATAAAATACTGATTATTTTGCACCTTTAAACACTAATCATTTCTTACGCTATTTGTAAACAGAGATTTGGCCCTCCGTGTCATTGCGTCATCTCAGATGACCTCCTTTCGCTCCGTCATCAAATACGTGCTCTCTATGGGAAGAAGGAATGTGAAAAGCTGGACCTTCCGTACGCCTAGAATGGTGCATAGCACTATAGTGGCCTGACGGTGTGACTTGATTTGCTGATTCTGGAGATTAACGCCACTTTCATCCAAGTTATTAATAATTATCATAGCTGGTTATTGGATGAGTGTTGTTGATGTTAATGGTACGTTTCAATAATCTGCGCAGCTCTCTGTAGTTTGCGTCGCGCGAACCTTCTCTTACTTCCTGTAACGTTGTCCAGTAGCACCATAGCTAGTTGGTTGCCTGGTCTGAAGACGCAAGACTATTACTAAAGCTACATCTGGGCAAACACTCTTCACGGGACTTTTTCGCAGTGCGACTGAGGTAAGATAAAACGTGTTCATTGTTGCTTTTATTTTTTTTGTCAGTACGCAAAAAGTGATTTTCAATTACTAAGGCAACGTATTTTTTACAGATTGAACACAAACTACTACAGTGCAGTACAGCCAGACACTGCTGAAAAAGGACTTCACATTGCGCAGGGCTAGTTAGGAACTTGACAAACAATGATCATTACATACCTACGTATGCCGTTTGTGATTTAGTGTATTCTAATATTAACGATCCAATCAACATCCGCTGCTACGTCTTGGCTGCGCACTCATTCTACAAACTAGCCGTCTCCCTTATAGCGAGTTTAAAATACACACTTTGTTTGAACCGAGCTTGCTGTTGTTGCGAGGGGCTTGAATAATCATCCTTGGTATTTAATATTATGTTGGATAGTTGTCAGCCTGCTAAGCTATTTGCCTGTTCTTCTCTTATTCCCCCTGGCAATGTAAACTGTAATCGAAAACATTGTCATATTGTTGCCAAAACATTTTTATATTGTTGCAAAAAACAGTCATTTTGTTGCATTTCTTTTTAACCTTCCACGAATGCGCTGCATGTGTTTGGTTTACGATGTGTAAAATCTCAGCACCAACTGACTGACTTTGCTTCTCTGGCACGTCTTTCGAAGTCCTCATGCACATCGACTTCATTATGTGATTGTTTTCACTTTTGAGTAATGGCCCTTAATGAAATCAAGCCATTATGATTAGGGGTGTCACTATTGATTACATTAGTAATTTAGTGATCTACAGCACATATTTAATTTTACTTAACATACTTTAAATCTTAACTACAAACACACATGTATTTGTGAGATCCCACTAGTGTGGTTTCTCTCTCAGTGATGCTCATGGGTGATTTTGGTGTTAATAACTCCTACTTGTGGAAAGTGCTGTTTTAGACTGATCTGCAGATGCCTTGTTTGTCTTTCAAATTGCAAAGTATTCATCAAAAACTTACATTTTTAAAAGATTTTTTTCTGAAGATTTTAATCAAATAATTGTTTATTTATAATACTGAAGCATATTCCTATTTTGGGTCTTCAAGTGACTTTAGGCATTACCTACTTCTGGAACTATCCTTTTAAATAAGTAAATCCGTAAGTAATGTTGTGGTGAAAATACAATCAGAACATCAAAGTCAGTGATCAATGAGTCAATCAATGGGCGCTGTGTTCCTATCTGCCCGCTGGTTCACTTGGGTGAATGGGTTAAATGCTGAGAAAGAATTTCGTGCTGTTCACACTGGGTTGCTGTGGTGTGTTCATGAAGGCCTAACCTCATATTGGCAGTATTGTTATGTTTTATAATGTTAAGTGTGTTTTATACAACTCCATTTCCAAAAAAGTTGGAATGCTGAGTAAAATGTAAATAAAAATAGAATTCAGTGATTTGCAAATCATGTAAAAAAAATGTTTCATTGAAAATAGAACAGACAACAAATCAAATGTCAAATCAAATGTCAAAGATTTTTATTGCTTTATGAAAAATATATGCTTATTTTGAGATTGATGCCAGCAGCATGTTTCAAAACAGAGTGGAGGCACAGCCTCTCAGAAATAATTTTAAATGATTTTATTTCATCTGCCAATCTGGATTTTATGTTTTTAACTGAGTCCTGGTTGCAAACAAATGATCA
>JBBPCZ010027070.1:0-14053 GCA_037974445.1 Brycinus macrolepidotus
CTTTTCTAAACTTCAACTCAAATAAAAGCTGAGTAAAAGGGGTATTGTTGTGTTGGTCTGGGTTTTTCTAGCCACAGGCGGGTAAACCCATTTAATGTTCGCCCCAGACCTAGACCTGGGGACGTAACAGTCATACTGGAGCAGCTCCTGTCCTGCGCATTTTCACGGACACATATTCTGCATGTTTTAGTTACCATGCCTCTGAGACGGACAGATGCAAACGGACTCAGTTCTGACTGGGTGCCCTGCATTATGATGCCATGCCTTATTATACATAACTCTGTATATACTGTATTGTTACTGTCTCCCTGTTGTGTCCCCCCATTGTATTTTATTTTATTTTATTCTTTAGGTAAAGTATTTGTACGTTCAGAGATATATTTCTATATATGGGTTAATTATAATTCAACCCCCTCTTTTTTACCCTCATTGTTGATCTGTCTGAGTGTGCTGCTGTTGGGTTGTATGTCGCTTCGATGGTCCAGGAGGACAATATTTCGTCTCACTGTGTACTTAAAGTATATGGCTGGGATGACAATAAAGCTCTACTTGACTTGACTTGATTATGTCCGTCTCAAAAAGCAGTCTGGGCTGAAACACCCTTTACAACTTCAGTATGAATGGGTGGAGTTAAACTGCTGTAGGCTGGACATATTGAAATATATGTATTATAAAATGAGTAAAGAAAAGGTCATTTTTACATTATAGGGGCCGGTTAATGTTTTCCTTGCTCCAACACACCCACTTTGGCTCATCAAGAGGTTGGTAATGAGGTGATGAGTGGGACCAGGTGAGTTGGGAGCAGACAAAACACTTAAACCCTTACTGGCAGGGGGGCACTTACCTGCCCTGGGCTCGCTTGGTAAGGGTTTGGGATCTCTATAAAACTGTAGCATAAACCACTATATAAATAAGATGCAGGCAGTTTGAATAAACCAACCGTAAGCGAAAACGATGTCCAGCAGCAGAGGTGTTTTGAGTTCAGAGGAGGGTTTCTGGTGTAGGTGATATGACAATGCCCGCAAAAGCGGCACTGCTCGTCGCCCCTGGGATGCCAAGGCTAGTGCCACGCTGCGGATGTCATCAGCACTGAACTTCTCAGCCAGCTCCAGGGCCTGCTCCGGATGGAGGATGGGTCACCATTAGACATGAAAAACCCCTTGACAGCATTGTGTGTAAGTCGGAAGCAATTGATATTAAGGCAGAAGTGGATGGAGAGGGGACCCTGTATACCGCTGCTGCCAGGAAACCTTGTGTCTATCTTCGCTATCGATTTTATTAGGAACTGAGTAATACAGACTTTAAACAATTATTCAAATAATCTTATACACAATATATACCAACCATTTAATTTTACTTATACACGTACAATTTGAACCTATAAACATATGCATATCTGCGAGATCCTGCTGGTGTGGGTTTCATCCCTTTTAGTGAAATGACAAAAGTGATTTGAGTGTAAACAGCCACCCATTTGTTTATTACATCATTCATTTGCTTTTCATGATATGAGCCCTTTAATTGCAAAACAGTAAAGTTGTGATGATATCAGAATTTTGGATACTGGTACCAAGTTTAATATCACACAATGCATGATACCAGATGACACTGTGGAGAAAAGGTAATAAAAACACTTGTTTTTTTTTTTTTATTCACTATTTTATCAACATAAAATTCTCTAAATTAACAAAGAAAATACAATATCAAATATTTTATTATGGACGATTCTTATGGAATTGTTGACTAGAATGAGTGCTGAAAACAAGCATTTTAAGTACTTTCAAGTAACTTTTAGTACTTGCGTTTACCTTATCTTCCAGTTTGTCCATTAAGGATGGCGAGAGCTGTCCGGTGCGGCCCATGAGGACGCTGACCGTTCGTGGGTCACTCATCTCTGTCCAACGCAACTCTAGCTGCTTCAGCACGGCTGAGATCAGGGCCTCGTCCACTTTCCTGCAAACAAACAGACATTGATCTAACTAGAACATCTTTATAGCCAAACCCTTCATGTGTTAACACTAATGTTAGTGAAGGAAATCCAATTCCTCTTCCCCTCTTCCCCTATCCAAGGGCAATTGCTGTTTAAAGCTCCAGCGGTGATTGTTGTTCCTGTTCCTGTTGTTATGGACTAGAGACTCACAGCTACTCTTATTGACTCTTAACTGAACCAACTCTGTTAGCTATAGATGGCCAATCTGTCGATATGTTAATTAATGAAGGCTTTCTTTTGTCAGTTATCTCAGTAGAGACTCTCTTTTCCTTCCCCTCCGGGTCGACCAGAGGAGGACGGGTTCCCCTTTTGAGTCTTGGTTTCTCCTGAGGTTTCTTCCTCCAGTTTTAGGGAGTTTTTCCTCTCCTCTGTTGCTCACGAGGGGGTTCTGACCTGGACTCTGTAAAGCTGCTGTGTGACAACTTGGTTGTAAAAGGCACTATTTAAATAAACTTGAATTGAACTGAATTGCTAGGTGGGACAACATAAGGTCATTGGCATGCACTGCTTACCCCTGCCTCTGGGGGACGGATGCCCAGTTCGCTAGGAAGGACAGCTGGCGGTAGGTGAAGCGCCGAAGCCTCCACAGTGCCTCAGTCTGGAGAGAGCGCAGCACTGTAGCGCTGGGGGGCAGACCCAGGCTGGAGAGTGAGTACAGCAGAGATACCAGCGTACCATTCCATATCACGGACGCCTAGCACAGGATGGGAAGAGAGCGGGAATATCAGCGGCAGCAAAAAAAAAAAAAGCCTACGTATGGCAGAGGAGTGTATCAAACTGTCTGGATGCTTTATTTATTGCTGTACTAATATCAGAGGTTAATGGTAAAGGGCCCATATTACAGAAAAACACTGTTTTGCAATAAAATTGGTTGATATAGTAGACAAACACTGTTCCATTTTTAAAAAACACACTTCCCAATACATTGGGTCAATATGCTATTTTGGCTGCAAAAACAGCCAGTTTTATGAGGTCACAAAACCTCAGGGCATTTATATGTATCTGTAGCAGTGTAGCTCCACCTATTCACAATGAAGTTATAAGGAGTGTTTTGGTTCAGACTGTAGGAGGAGGTATAATATGGAGCAACCAAACAGTACAGAGCTCATTTACATATCTGTCTTAAAAGTATGGTAACAAAGACAGAATGTTTCATTCTAAGGGATAAAAGGACATGTAAAAACGGACATGTAAGCCGAATTAAAATCGTTGAATAAAACCTTGCAGATGTTATAAGCAGGCCTCATGGGGAAAAAATAAATGCAAAAAAAAAAAAATGATCGCATCTTCCTCTTCTTTCCCCGCATCAGATGTTTCATGCTATTGTTCAGTACTTAGCTTTTGTTAAAAACATTAAAGGACGGTTTTGTTTTTCTGCCACGTCAGGAACTGATGATACGGTATGGCAATTACCACTCTCTGCCATCCTCAATGACATATCTGGAATACACAGATTTCCAATGGCTATCAGCTACTGAGAGGAATCTGTTGTCCACCAGCTAGAACTACAGATGGACGGAAAGAGCAGGGGTGTCAAAATCCAGCCTAGTTTGGAGACTTCCATGCTCTTATATGCCAGCTTAACCTGGTAATTAAGTAATAGGCTCAATCAGGTGCAAACAGTGCTGGCCTGTGGCCTTCTAGTACCTGAACCGAGGACACCTGTGCTAGAGGATGGCTTACACAAACGGTACATTAACAGATCTCTTTAGAAGAGAGGCTATAATTACCTGAGAATTAACTGTCTCTAGCAAGTCCACACACCGAGGGTCCTGCAGAATACCTGTGGGAACTGCTCCTCCTTTCTCTGGTGCCAACCGGCTGAGCTGGATAAGACACATTGCCGCCTGATTGGGCGAACCCCCGAGGTCTTCCCAAGCCTGCAGCACTTCTTGTTGAGT
This sequence comes from Brycinus macrolepidotus, assembly GCA_037974445.1. Taxonomy (NCBI): domain Eukaryota; kingdom Metazoa; phylum Chordata; class Actinopteri; order Characiformes; family Alestidae; genus Brycinus; species Brycinus macrolepidotus. The sequence continues at coordinate 3,892 of JBBPCZ010027070.1, forward strand.
GGCGGCCTTCTCAATGGCCACATCCAGTTCTGTGCGTTTAAATGGGATTTGCGACTCATGTTCTTGGGCCTTTCTCAGGTCCTGGCACAGGGGTCTAACAGCATGTCTGATCCTGGAGTGGGACCACAGTGGCTCCGCCGGCTGGGCCGAGGGCAGCTGCAGGTGGGTGGCAGACGCAGAAGCTTGGGGGCACCTAGACAACAGACGAGCCCATCGTCCCAAAATCCTGGCCGTCATCTTTTGTACTTGACAGCTGACCAGTCACGACTCACCAGTCTACATCCACATGTCACACAAACAACTGATACAGGAAAGGAGTGGTGGAGGGAGAGAGAGAGAGAGAGGAAAGAAACATTAGGGGAGAGTCTACTGATGAGGTAAAAATTACATTTGTGTAATGTTCTATGTAAAAAAATAAAATAAACGCTGCAAGTTAAAGCACAGAGATCAGCTTATTGAGTTAAAGCACTGGGGCAGCTGGTGGGGCAGTGGTTAGGGAGTTGCGATCAGAAGGTTGTGGGTTCAAATCCCAGGACTGCCAGTGACACCACTGAGGTAACCTTGAGCAAAGTAGTGTCCCCACACACTGCTTCACTTGGTGAATGGGTTAAATGCAGAGAAAGAATTTCACATTGTTCACACCGTGTGCTGTGGTGTGTTCACACGTGACTATAAGAGACCACTTTACTTTACCTCACTGTGATCTTGCAAACTGTATACAAAAGTAATTTCACTGAACATACTTAAATGCACCATATAGATCAAATCAGGACCTAAACCACTTTAGGGGCAGCTGGTCGCCTGGTGGTTAGGGAGTTGCCCCTGCGATCAGAAGGTCATGGGTTCGAATTCTAAGACTGCTAGTGGCACCACTGAGGTACCCAAGGTACCGTCCCCACACACTGTAAGTAAAGTGTAAAGTGCCCATTTGTCTTATGCGAACACACCACAGCACACACTGAGAACAGCACAAAATTCTCTCTCTGTATTTAACCCATTCACCAATTGAAGCAGCAGGCAGCCAAGAACACAGCAGTGTGTGGGAACGATACCTAACTCAAGGGTACCTCAGTGGTGCCACTAGCAGTCCTGGGATTCAAACCCATGAGCTTCTGATCGCAGGGGCAACTCCTTAACCACTAGGCCACCAGCTGCCCAGTCATTATCTGATAACAGATGAAAACAGTAAGATTGTCCAAAGCACCTGGATGAACGATGACTGTCCTAGGGGTTAGGGAGCTGCCCCTTCTATCAGAAGGTCGTAGGTTCGAATCCCATGACTGCTAGTGGCACCACTGAGGTACCATTGAGCAAGGTACCGTCCCCACACACTGCTCCCCAGGCGCTGTGTTCTTGGCTGCCAGCAGCTCTTCACACTGTGTGCTGCGGTGTGTTCACGAATGACAAAATCTTCACTTCAAAGGTCTACAGAGAGGTGTTCTCCTCCACAGGAGCAGGTCTGACCTTGCCGGCTGAGGAGAGCCATCATTTCACTGTCAGCTTCTGAACCGACTCACAGCACGCTTCACTGTCTTCACACTGAGGACTAACACTTTAATGCCACTAACCGCCGTGTCTAATATTACCTTCTCTCTGCGATTTTCCAGAAGATCCTCCACTTTCACATGGAGCCGCCACCAAGAGTCGCCTCAAAACACCGTCACTCTAACACTGAGGGCTCAGGCCGCGTCACTGGTGCGCGACACTACTGTACACTACTCTTAGACATGTCTGTGAAGGATTTTAAGTGATCACATCTTACATCTAATATTAGAATTTTCAAAATGTAATTTCATAGACAATATGTAAATATATACATAAAGACTTTTATTTTGAAATTAAGAGAACTGTTAATATAATATAATATAATATAAAACAATGACATAATATAATATAATATAATATAATATAATATAATATAATATAATATAATATAATAATATAATGTCTGCCTAAAAATACTGAGACGCATCCACTCGAAGGTGAAGGCGCGTGTATTCTGGAGGAGGAAAGTATATAATTAAAAAAAATATATTCGAATGAATGAATGAATGAATGAATGAATGAATGAACTGTATGTTGCTGTATTCACGTAATTATCTGAAAGGTTTGAAAAAAACAAGAAAGCCCAAAGACTTCACTTGACTACTGTTCGTTAATTGCCCGAAGACTTTAATTAAGCTGTTTTATTGCATTCGATTTGATTTGAAATACAGAATGCTTGACTAATTAAAAAAGAAAGGTTTTTAAGTGTGAGTGGAAGCAGTCCTCCACCTGGTGTTCAGTCTGAGGTCCAAGCAGAAGATGCAGAAGAACTTTAAGGTGTACTTGAGCTTCTTCATAAACAGAGAGAACGTTTTCACCCATGCTTCACTTTTTTTCTGCTCGTGTTTAACCACCACCTTGTAAAGACGCCACTTTCTTTCCTGGAGTCGGAGTTTCCGAAACCTTACACTGCTGCACTGTAGGTGGCACCAAAGGTCCAGTGCTTCTTGAAGACCAGGAGAAGAAGAAGCTGGTGTCCCATGCTTGCTTAAATCCCAAGTTCTGAACCTTCTTGTGCCACACACACACAGGGAGAAAAATCAGTTTAGTCAAAGGGAAACCTCCCTGGTTTTGTGCCCGGTAGCTCGTCTGATTACTGTCTTACAGTGACACGTTAAAACAAGAATGGGAGGACAAGCCAAAGCCAAAAAGAGAAGCAAATCTAAGAGGAAAGACAACCAAGGAGGTAACAGCTCATCTAACACACACCAGCGCAGGGAACAGACAACACAACTGCATTTGCTTACACTGAGATGTCACCTCCTGATTCATTCAGCCTGTAAGGAGATACCATGCAACTTAGAGTTGAAGAAGAGGGGGGGGAGGCAGGAGGAGAGGAGGAAAGTAGAAGTTAAGGTTGACAGTATGACTTGTAAAGGGAGAGAGAGCTAGCTGATATGATGTAGAGAAGGAAGGTTGATATATTGTGCGTGCAGGAGACCAGATGGAAGGAATGTAAGGCCAGGTGTATTGGAGGAGGTTTCAAGTTGTTCCATCATGGTGTGGATGGGAGAAGAAATGTGGTTGGTGTTGTTGTGAAGGAAGAGTATGTTAGGAGTGTTCTGGAGGTTTGATGCTGAAGGTGTGATGCTGAATGTTGTTAGTGCGTATGCCCTGCAGGTTGGGTGTGAGATGGATGAGAAAGAAGGATTCTGCAGTGTGCTGGATGAAGTAGTGGAGAGTGTATCCAAGGGAGAGAGAGTTGTGATTGGAGCAGACTTTTAATGGACATGTTGGTGAAGAGAAGGACTACTTTGTTCCCCTCAGACTACTGCTGTACTGTGTTGCTTGGTTATCTGAGTTGTCTGTGATTAAAAGTGTAAAGTGTCCGTTTGTCATACGCGAACACACCACAGTACACTGTGAACAGTGTGAAATTCTTTCTCTGCATTTAACCCATTTAACCCATTCACCCAGTGAAGCAGTGGGCAGCCAGAAACACAGCGCCCAGGGAGCAGTGTGTGGGGACGATACCTTGCTCAAGGGTACCTCAGAGGTGCCTCTAACAGTCCTGGGATTCAAACCCACGACCTTCTGATCGCAGGAGCAACTCCCTAACCAATAGGCCACCAGCTGCCGTAGTGGTTAGGGAGTTGGTTATCTGTGATTATAATGATAATCCATGGTGATCAGATCTCATTTTGTTGCTTTCTTGCTTGTTTCAGGTTCAGGGCAGGCAGTCATGTCACCACAGGAGAGGATGAAGACCAAGAGGCAGGAGAGGGCCAAGAGGAAAACAGCTGAAAAGTACACTATTGACCAGCTACTGGAGAAGGTGTACCTGCTCGTTTCGGTTTATTTCAGCCAACGCTGTTTTCACCTGGTCGAGCCCTTTACTTAATTACCAGGTTTAGTTGGCAAGTCAGGTTTAGCGGTTGACACCCCAGCTCTAGCCCTTCCTCTCTTTTGGCTGGCGACTGATTCCTGTGGTAGGTCTGAGAACCTTCCGCTGACATGGTTCCCTAAACAGCTTGAGGAACACTGAGAGGAACCACTCCGAAAGGGAACCGTCCTACTCTGGACCATAGTGCCTAAGGTCATAGTGGAATATAGGGCTTCTCCCAATAATAACTCTTAAGGCTCCTTACAGGTTAAACTTTTTTTATGTAGCAAAAGTATCCCAGTTTAGTTGCATACATAGTTTACCAAATTTCACTACTGATTTCCTTTACTGCCTCTGTGGGATTTCCAGTCTTATATTGGCACCAAGCTAATGGTACTCTTTTTCCACACTGTGGCTGAACCTCAGATGGCTCTCTACTCCTTAGTGCACTATTTAGGTATTAAGATACTGTCTCTTACATACAAATATTGCACAGTTCCATGGTGGATAAATAGTGGGTGTAGAAGCCAAGTGTTATAATATACCTATGCACTATGTAGGGAATAAGGAGTAACGTAAGATAGAACCTTAAGGCTACTTGAACTAAAATTGGTAAAACTGGAGTAGAACTGGAGACACCCATACATTGGTTTTATGGGCAAAAAAGAGTTTGTGTGGGGGGGAAAAAAAAAAAGCTTCCCACAAAGCCTTGAACCCCTGGTTGTCTGGGGTTCGGGAAACGGGAGCTCTACTCATTGCGCCACTAGGGGGCACTGGAGTACACCGCCTCTTACCAGACCATTTATGAGTACGGCTGAACACGTAGCGGCATTCACGGGCTGATTATATTTAATTAAACTACAACAAACCGTCACATGCGTCTTTATTTATATAACTGACCTGAGCTTTAGTGTGCCTAAGTCCGATTTATGAGTGTGCTGTGTGTTTTGCGGCGTGTTTGTTTCTCCGTGTTTGTTTTTTTCCGCCTTTTTCTCTGTCCTTGGCATCAGTATACGTGACATCACCTATCTCTCTGTCAGGTCTCTCAGCCATTCTCTCTCTCTACCAATATGTCACAGATCAATACTCAGCCCCTGATCATCTGATCACAAAGTTTTGTACAAGGACGCTGCACCGGATACTAACGGACGTTTTGACGTTCTAGCGGTTTCGAAATTCAGCACGGGCTCAGAGGAGAAGCGGTGCCTATTTTGCCTTTAAAAAGAATAATAAAAAAAAAACTTAAGATGATCAGTAGTGTGATTGCTGACGCGATCACTAATAATCGGCCCATGAATGTTGCTACGCCTTCAGCTGTTTTCCATGGGTTTTTTTGCCCATAAAACCAAAGTTTGGGTGTCTCTTCTAGTTAATAATGATCTTTTTTTTTTTTTTTTTTATAGTAGAGCTACGCAGAACTACTTTTTCTGTTCATTTTTGTCGTATTTTCCATATTTTTCAGTAATTGGTCAAGCCCAGTGGTTACACCCAGTGTCTCTGTCTCTTTTTCTCTCTCTCTCAGACAGAGGAGTATATGGACAACTTGGACTTTCCCATGGCAAAGATGTTCTGTCAGCGTGCCCTGGACATCGAGCCTACCAACGTGGCCATTCTGGATATGCTAGGAAACATCTGTGCTGAGCTGGGGGATATAGACAAGGCCAAACAAATATCCTTTCCATCTGGCTGGCATGGAGATGTACCAGAGTAACGTATTCTGTCCAGGTGGACATAAAGTCGTGGCTGGCTCTTTCTCACTGGGCCGAATATGTAGCCTTTCGCCAGGCAATTTTTGAGCCATTTGTGTTAGATTGTGGGTGATGAATGAAAGCGCTTTGCTCCTTGACAGCGGTTTAGGTCTTTCTGAAGGCAGTGGAGCTAAGTCCTGAGGAGGGCCACAGCAAGTACATGTACCTGGGTCAGATCCACACGGGCATGGAAGCTGTGCAGTATTTCAGCAAAGGCACTGAGGTCATGCTCAATGCCATAGATAAGCAGGCCCAGGAGGTACGTTTCAAATTGTTTTGTATCGTACAATCTAATTGGACCAGGTAAAAAAAAAAAAGTAATGCTGTTTGGATCAAGTGATAAAACTCGCATGTGGGTTGTGTCAAATGTGGTCATGTGATCATAGAAAACTAAAGTTCGATGATTTTGTGAATATAAAACAATGCTGTATACTCTCAACTGTCATTATCCTCATTACTATTATCTATCCTCGTTATTAGGCCCACTTTTCTGATGGACTTCATTTTCATTCTCCTCCTGCTAACACTTAGTTTAGAGAGGATGAAAGTTCTATCACCCAGAAAATGCAAACTGACTCTACTGAGGCATGTATCGTTTTGCAATTGGGAAGTGTTTGATATGGATATGTGCTAGGAAACTAAATACAGAGGGGCTGTTTGGATAAGAAAGCAGATAAAGGAAACATGACGTATGTTGTACCCAGAATTGTTCATCCCCAAAAGTTCTGCTATCCTGACTTTTGGGTCAGTTGCGCCGTTGATAGTGTGCTTCTGTGCCCTGATTGGCTCTGATCCTAATCCACTGGTTAGAATCCTTAAGATAAATGTGAAGTGCTATTTTTGTAGGCTAGGGGTGTAACAGTGCACTGAAATATTGATACCAAAAATGCGAATGCAAAAATGTGACAGTATGCACCATGGACATGTGACAATGCATCATGGAGAATAAAATTCTATTAATTATCGTATTTGATATGAATGCATTGTTTATAGTGTTAAACTAGTGCCTTTCAACACTCCAGTCCAACGCCTTCAAGTCATACATCAAAATTGTGCTACAAATTGAACTAATTGTACTAAATACAGTCATATTTTTTTCTCCTCATTCAGGTTTTATTCTAAATCAGGGGTGTCAAACCACGGGCCAAATGGGTCTAAATTTAAAGTCTCGCAGGCTGGACCCAAAAATTTGAAACAAAACTGCACATCAGAAACATGTCAAAATTGTCACAACAGCCTGGCAATCACAAAAATGGCCACAAGTGTGCTGTTATCATGAAGGGGAGAAAAATAAGGTTTAGTGAAATGGCCAGAATATTCCATTGGTGTGAAAGGGTCTCGCCTTTCTGTTGTTTGCGTAAAGAGGAAAATGAGACCCCTCCCTGTCGCCATAACCATCTGACATGCCCCCCAGGAATATGATGATGTTGCTGCAGTGTCTTAATGGGTCGACTTGGTTAGGATCCTGCTGGTGTGCTCCCTCTGGTGGAGAATATGGCTTTGTAGTGACCTGCAGATTCCATGTTTATCATTCCAGTTGTGAAGTAATTATTAAAAGTATTCATTGTGAAGCTAACTTTTAATGTTTTATAAATCAGAACTATGAGGTACTTAAACCCTACACCAACCCTAAGGATCTGTATGCAGGTCTCATGACTACACTAGTGAGCAAAAGTTTGGAATCAATTTTATATTAGATGTTTAGTTTTTCAAAATATAACTCGGACGGCACAGTGTGGGTAATGCTGTTTCCCCACAGCGCCTCACACCTGGGTTTGATTTCCAGCCGGGGGGGTCGAGAGTCCTTTCCATGTGGAGTTTGGATTACATTACACTACATTACGTTCATTTGGCAGGCGCTTTTATCCAAAGTTTCAGGACAGTGTGAGAACCAGAGGAGAGTTCTAAGTGCTAAATCTTTATGTAAGAGTGGCGCCAGAAGAGGAGATGCTGTCTGAACAGATGAGTCTTCAGGGGTTTTTGAAGATAGAGCAGGATGTTCTCCATCTGTGTGGTACACCAGGCGCTCTGGTTTTCTCCCACTGTGCAAAGACATGCACGTCAGGTGAATTGGAGATGCTAAATTACCCCTAGACTGTGTGTGAATGTGTTTGATGGACTGGCAACCTGTCCAGGGTGTTTCTCTGCTTTTCGTCCTATGTTCAACTCCAGCAGCCTTCTGCAACCCTGGTTAGCGTAAGCCAGGGGTGTCAAACATACGGCCCGGCAATCAATTTTGTCCAGCCCGCGGACTATTTGCAAAATATAAATAATTAATTACCTTTTTATTATCTTGTTTAACACTGTAAATTTCTATTTTATTGTCAAAACAGTGACAAAATATTCAGACCTCGGGAAAAAAACGACTGTATTTTTACCTCAAAAACACAAATTTTTGAGAGATCAAATTTCGAAAAATGTAAATCCATTTCATTTATTAGCATCACAAATATTCTTTCAATCAGAGAAATTGTTCAAACAGAGCTTAAAATACAGTTTTTAGCTAAAAGAAAGTGCGTTGTAAGAGTTATTGAATTTTATATTTTTGGGAACATTATTTTCTCTATTTGAAACCATGAACATTTTTGTTTTGTATAATATAAAATAAATGATTGACCAAAAAAGACTGGTATAAAGCAGCTATCTGTATCTTTAGTATTTGTTCATGATTGTTTTAAAGAACATTTTTGGAATAATGAACATTAATTTATCTTCATAATTTATCATTTATAAATTTAAGTAAAACTGACCTCTGATTTTTGAAATCAGTCACCAACAATTTGAGTAAGAATCGAGTAAGTAATTTGAGTAAGAATACTAAAACTAGTAGTAGCTGTAAATGTTTGTCAGTATTTCAAGTATTTTAGGGACAACAAGAAATTGTTCTTAGTAATATGCTGTAATTTTATGCTATCTGTATCTGGCTTGTATCAACCTCCGCTGACACCAGCCCCCCCCCCAAGAGGAGCAGGCATTGTTGAGGTTATCGTTCTCGGGACAGCAGTGACACTGGCATGGCAGTGGAATGTTCATGTGTTTGTGTGCGAGTTGCGCAGAGTGGTAGTAGTTTTGCTAGAGTCCACTTACTGTCCACTTAGATGCATCTAACCTGTTGATAATGATAGTTCATCTGATGCTGATGAGTTAATAAAAAAAAAAAAGGACAAGTGTAAATACAAGTTAGGTTTGGAGACACCCAAACATTGGATTTATGGGCAAAGCACTTTTTTAGTGCCAGGGATTCTACTGCTGAGCCACTGAGGGGTCGTCAACTCGCTTTCTCTTACCAAGCCGGTTATGGTTAAGTACGGCTGAACGCGTAGCCGCATTCATGGCTGATTATTTTATTTAAACCACAACAAACAGTGACACACACCTTTTTTTATAACTGACCTGAGCTTTAGTATCTTAAAGTCTGTTAGTGTCTTAATGTCGGCCTTTGTGTTTCTACGTGTTTTGTTGCTTTCCAGCTGCCTTAGTCGTGACGTCACAAATTCTCTCGCCAACACACTTTTTTAAGGTGACTCGACGTCTGCTCTCTCTATCTATCCATTACAGAGGCGACTCAACCACAAAGATTGATTTTTTTAAATAATCAGTACTTGGCCCCTGATCAACAGATCAAAAATCTGCATACACGCACTCTGCAGCGGATACTGACGGACGTTTTGACATTAGAACCATGCCAATATTTTAAAAACTGTAGGAGGAGAAGAGGCACCAAATTCCAGCTATAATAATAATAATAATAATAATAATAATAATAAAACCTAAGAAGAGCGATTGTATCTCTGACACTATTCTGCTTTTATTTTTGTTATATTCGTAATATTAGTGTCCATAACTTGGATACTGGTTTAATAGCTGTTACTGAATTATTCCTGGTTGTCTCAGTTTCAGGAGAAATATTTTACAGTAGACCTGTGTTGATGTAATCCTCCATGCTATATGGTTGTGTTTTGCTAGGCCAGTGATTTGGGAGCAGCTGCCATGCCCTTGGAGCCTTCTGTCTCTGGGAAGGATGTGTCTGTAGCCTTCTGTTCCATTGCCGAGATCTTCTTCACTGACCTCTGGTAATTTTTCTTTTTGTCTTTCACTTTTTCCCTACCACTTTCTGTCTGTGCATTTTAGACTTTTTGTCTAATAAATCCACTAGTCAGTGCAGGAGAAATGAATTTTGCTGCATAACACAATGCCTAAAATATTTGTACAGGAGTACAACACAACATGAAACCAATTCTCCTGCACGCTGTGTAAGACTGCACTGAAAACCCGGCTCGTTGGTCAAACCGGGTTGGTAACAGTGTGGCGTGTCTGTAACTAAAACAGACTCCTGTTAAATAATGTGGAGTTCCTGTTGGCAAAAGCACATGGATGTATTTTGTACCATTTGGGATAGCAGGAGTGTTTTCAGACTTATAACCTGGCTTTTAAGAACTCATAGCTGCTCAGAGAGGACTGCTTACTGCTAGCATTTTTTGGGGGGGGGGGGGGGGGGGAAAAAAAAAAAAAAAGTTTTTTTCCCCCCCACCCCCCAAAAACAAGA
>JBBPCZ010027116.1:0-14047 GCA_037974445.1 Brycinus macrolepidotus
AGCACACAACAAACAAAGTAGGAAACTAGAACAAAGAAGTCACAGTGAACAGCAAACTAGCAGCACAACAGTTAAGTAACAGAAGAAACACAAGCTAGCTTACTAGGTGAAGATACAGCCAAGTAGACACCACAAGCACATCTCCAGTGTCCTTGAAGTGGCTGTGGATTTTCTGGGCATGTGCACACTTTGCTGCTCTGATGGCCCTAGACAGGTTGGCCTTTGCTGTTCTCAGGGCAGCCTTGTCACCTGATCTGAAGGCGGTGTCGCAGGTTCTCAGCAGCGTGCGCACCTCCGCACTCATCCACGGCTTCTAGTTGGGGCGTGTGGTGATGATCTTGGAGAAAGTGATGTCATCAATGCACTTACTGATGTAGCCAGTAACTGACATCGTGTACTCCTCCAGGTTGGTAGAGTCACTGTAGGTTGCAGCCTCCCTGAACCTGTCCCAGTCAGTGTGCTCAAAACAGTCCTGAAGAGCAGAGATGGTGCTGGGGGGCCATTGCTTTTGAATGGCCTTGGCACATCTGACGAGCGGTCTGTATGTTAGGATCAGCATGATGGACACGTAATTGAAGTAGCCGAGGTGGGGGCGGGGCTCAGCGCGGTATGCACCAGTGATGTTTGTATAAACACAGTTCAGTGTGTTCACCCCCCCTCGTTGGAAAGTGGAATTTGGGGAGGGCCTGAGATTTGCATGACTAAAATCTCTAGATGGAGTGTTAGTGCAACACGTTCTTCAAATAATGACACACACCATGTACAGTGGGTATAGAAAAGAATCACTCACTTCAAAATATTTACATTTTGTTTCTTTGCAGCCTGAAATGAAGATACACAAATACAACACTGAGATGGATAAAGGATCACCCCCTGTGTCAGTACTTTGTAGAACCAAATTCTGCTTTAATTAATGCCTTGAGTCTGTGGGGATACTGCTCTACCAATTCTGCACATCTAGACTGTGCAGTAATCACCCACTCTTCTTTACAAAACTGTTCAAGCTCAGTCAAACTGGTGGACTGCAATCTTCAAGTAATTCCAGGGAAATCTATAAATACTTGGATGAGAAGAGCTAAATATTGTTTTAAATCCACAGATGCACCTATTGATTTATACCCTGTGGTTGAAGCTGAACAAACACGTTGTCACTAATTAAACAAACTGGTGCTCAGGTGAAAACTGCGGTGAGCCAGCCCAGGCTGAGTCCAATGGACTCTTACCAACCAGGCAATTTCTCCTTGATCAAAGACTGCTGGAGGAAGACGTGGAACTCCCAGAGGTGGAGAAGAACACAGGTTCTTCTCACTGCACCAGCAGCTGTTAAAGTACAGGAGAGAAACCTTTGCCCTTGGACAACTGTCTTAACACTTCATAGAGAGAATGGGAAGACCTTTTTCTCACAAATGCTTTGTGTGTTTTTTTGGCATTACAAAGACAATCAAAAATATTAATAAAAGAGGGAGAAAAGGAGGCATCTTGATGTATTAAAAAGATAACTGTGTATGTGGTACATTTACGGCATTTAGCAGACGCTTTTATCCAAAGCGACTTCTATTCCCTAACTACAGGGGACAGTCTCCCTGGAGCAACTTGGGGTGAAGGGTCTTGCTCAGGAACCCAGTGGTGGTATGCTAAAGGTAGGATTCGATCCCATGACCTCTTGGTGCAGAGGCAAGCATCCTACCCACTAGGCCACCACCACTACTGCTACAATACACTGAAAGGATACAATGGTAGTGTTTCCTTTCTTAACACTGTTGTCTTAAGGGATTTAAATTTTCTGGAAGTGATGTGGTTGTGCAGCATAACTTTACCTAAACCTAAGAATGTCTTTAGTTATGGTTGGGATGACCAACTGCACCAATTCTTTTTTCATTTTAGCCAATAGAAAATGATCATACATTACATAATTATACTGGAAGTACTTTTGTTAGTTAACAGCAACATTGTATTGTTTGATGTACTGTACTATATTTTACTTTTCATTGTTTTTTCATTGTAAGATCCTGCAATAACAAAAAGAATAATCTGTATTTGTTTTTCTTGAGTCTTTCTATTTGTGCTGATTGAAATGTGAATAGATGTACTGGAACAGTCTTTCACAGAAGTCTGTATGAAAAAATGAATGCAGCATACAAAGTTCTAAAGACAGCAGTGTTTTGTATAAAGTACATCAATGTGGTACTGCTGGAAGAGTAATACAAATAGTGCATGTGAATCATTTTGCTGATATGTTTGTCAAAGGATCGTTAAATTTTTCTTTGGAAAGTTTCATTATGATAGAGAAGTGAGATGTTCATTGTGTCTTATTTGGCTTATTTGTAGAGTTTTGACACAATGAGCCAAGTTAGGGTTAGGGTCCCAAAAACTGACATGAACTGTGTCAAGATTTTTACCCACAGATTTTGCAGTAACAAAATGAAGAGGACAGGCTGCAGGATGTCTAGTTGCCAGACACGTCACAGTGAGTACGTACCTGTATCCTGTTTTTGACTTTTAACCAGCACTTGGTCACTTATTTGATAAAACATCTGCCTTCCACAGCTTTTCTGATTGTTAAAACCTTTCAGAGATCATGCTGAATCCATCAAACGTGCCGTGTCCATTTATCAGAAGCAAACCAATATGACCTTGCCATGGCTAAAACCTCTAAAGAAAGTCATTGTAAAACTAGGAGAGTCATTTACTGATGGCAGATATATTAAGGAGGCTTCTCCGTAGCTCAGGTGCTCTTTTTGAAGCCTTACCAAACAAATAGCCAATCAAATCGAGAACAAAAGACAGTCTCGTAAGCTAGAAGTTTTGAAAGAAGAGATGACAGCTCAGCAGAGAAATGTAGGGCCAGGGATTACACCATCTGATATGGATGCATTTATCTGTAGTACACTTGTTAGTTGTGTGTGTGTGTACTATGACTCTGTTGCTGTGAGTTGTCCCCTGCGATTTAGAGGCCCAGCAGACTGAATTTTTTTGTATTTGGAACCTTGTTGAAATATTTGGGATTTTCTTTTTCTTTTGTTTTTAAGCATGAATTTTGGACACTTTTTGCTTGAGTATCTGTTTCAAGCCTGATTAAATTTCACTGCTTATATTCTCACTCTGACTCTGAGTTTTTGGCCAAACCCACTCACATTTGGTAGCTTCTGTTTGGTTACCTTCACAGGGTCCATGCATATAATTATTAACCACACTGTAGCTTTAACATTTACCTTCACTGGAACTAAGGAGCCCAAACGAAATAAAACAATCCCAAGCCATTATTCCTCCTCTGCCTAACTTTACATGGATACTTTGCATTTGGGCAGGTTAATCTCCAGCAATTCACCAAACTCAGATTCAATTGGCAGATTGCTGGATGATGACTTAGTGAACTTTACATTGCTTCATACATGGTTCTGCATATCGCCAGGTCATCTTAGGATGTTCTACAACTGAGCTGTTGCTTCTAAATGTTTTCTTTCCACAACAACATCACTGACAGTTGCCTGGAGAAACTAGCAGGAGACATTTGACAAACTGACTTTACAACTGTTTTTTAAATGTCCCATCATGTTACAGAATGATCTGCTCTTGTTTGCATATGGCATGGATGTATACTTGATGTTATGCAACTACTACTAACAGCATACCCAAAGCTGCTAAAAATGGGTGTAAATATATTTTTTGTCTTTTACATACTATGGATGTGTTCCGAATAGCCTAATGAACTAAGGTAAAGCTAACACACCTAGCAAGTTATAGATTATTTTTCTGTTCACTGTAACACCCCCAGGTTTGGATCCCAAAGGGGCAGCGGACACAAGCAGAGACACAGGTAAGTGCTTTAAACGGTGCACTGGTTTATTTTGGTAAACAGTTCTCACAATACAGCACTTTCCCCAGTATGGCCCAACATGCAGCAGCAGTGTGCTGGAAGGAAACCAAAGAAACAGTGGCGACCTCCCTACATAAAAAAAAGTGTAAAGTGACCATTTTTGTCATACATGAACACACCACAGCACGGTGTGAACAGCACAAAATTCTTCTCTGTATTTAACCCATTCACCAAGTGAAGCAGGGGGCTGCCACCAATGAGGGGTGCCCGTGGAACAGTGTGTGGGGACGGTACCTTGCTCAAGGTTTTCTTTTTCTTTTTTTTTCTTTTTTTTGTTTTGTACGTATCCAATGTTTTAAGACTGCGCTGTGTATCCTCTGTACTGTGTAACTTTTGTTTCTAACAGTATCTTTGCTCAGAGGTATTTCAGATTCTAACCTATTAGTTCCAGCTATAGAAACATTCTCAGAGTGGCAACAATTCACCTTTAAGAGCATGTGCTGCTAAATGTCAAATAAATGTTATGCCTTAAAGCAGATTTCTAAGTGTTTTAAATGTAGGTTTCAGTTTTTTTAAAAATAATTTCTCAATAATATACTTTAACGCGCTCTGAGCACTTGCAAGAAAGGTAAGCAGAATCTCCCGGTGAAGTGTAATGAGAGCCTGCACCCACCACCAACAGGGGACACAAAGTCTTTGGGTGAAGGTGTGACCTACGGCTCCGCTGAGGCATCTGGCATCCTTTCCTGTCCTGAAGACCATCACCTCTAGCTTAGTCCACCCCAAGAGGCATTACAAGGCAGGGTGCAAGGTCCCAGTGAGTAATGCTGCCCACCAAAGCCCCCACCTGGACGTGGTAAACCACCTCGAAGAGTCTCCTCACCTTTGTGCAAGTTTCTTCTCAGCTGCTTTTAAGTTTAGGGCAACATCTCTGCCAACCATACCAGCCCTCCTACTGATGCTGCAGTGTGAGAGTGCTCAGCCACCATCCTGGATCATAGAGCTTTAGTATCTGTGAGCATCAGATGACAAATAATCTCTGCCATCTGTGAATGCAAAATATTTCAAAAAGCACAAACATAACAGAAGACATACATGATCTTTAAGTCTATGCTTTTCCATTAGATAAAAGGTGCAGATCTGGGGGATCGCCGACAGAATATTAATTGAAAGCAGAGGAGAACGGGTTCCCCTTTTGAATAATTTGAGTTCATATCACCTATTCGTACCCAGTGAGGCAGAACAGAAAAGAGTCATAAGAGGCAGGACGAGAGGCACACATTTTTATTAGGAACCTCAGCATATCTTTTAGCAGACAGTGGAATACAGCGTTGCAGTTGTGAAGGAACAGTGATGATGGGTTTAGATGTTTTTAGAGCTGTCCTGAAGAGCTGGACTGAAACTGATGGTGAGATACACAGCAGCACTTTATACTAACACTGAACAGACCACTAAAATTACAGCCTGAAATGAAGAACCTGCTGGAGTTCAACAGAATTCAAAAATCCTTTCAGCATTCAAAAAAAAAAGTCATATAAAAAAAAGACTATTAAAAAGAATATTAGAGTTCTAGATCTGTATCACAAAACTAGGTTCATCCCAAATGAAAAGTGAAAGTGAGAATTCTGTCATACATGTACACACCACAGCACACAGTGTGAACAGCACGAAATTCTTCCTCTGTATTTAACCCATTCACCAAGTGAAGCAGCGGGCAGCCAGGAACACAGCGTCCGGGGAGCAGTGTGTGGGGACGATACCTTGCTCAAGGATACCTCAGAGGTGCCTAGCAGTCTTGGGATTTGACCCCACAACTTTCTGATTACAGGGCAAAAGCCCTAACCACTAAGCCACCAGCTGCCCCAAAAATCTTTCTCTGCATTTAACCCATTCACCAAGTGAAGCAGTGGGCTGCCACCAACGAGGGGCACCCAGGGAGCAGTGTGTGGGGACGGTACCTTGCTCAAGGGTACCTCAGAGGTGCCACTAGCAGTCTTGGATTTGAACATCCTTCTGATCGCAGGGGCAACTCCCTAACCACTAGGCCACCAGCTGCCCTGGAGTTACTAAAAATCCTATAATAAAAAAGGATAAATTTTCTTAGACTAATTAAATGGAATAAAAAGTGACTGGATAAATCCTGTGTACGTACATGAAACTTTAAATACGATATTGAGGAATGAAATGATATATTGTTCACATCAAATCAGAATTTGATTGGATGAATTTTGGATAAACCAAACAACTGCACCCAGTTTAATTTATGGCAATATTAATTTATGCTGCAGGCATTTTAACTTTTACTGCATAATTACAAACACCAGAACCAGGAGGATCAAACCTGAAACACCAAGAATTGCATGCACAACAATTGGACAAATGGTGCCAGGACAGGGGGGGAGGGACAGGAGCGGCACTCTACACATCACCACCAGACAGTTGTAGTGATTATTACTTCATTATACATACACAGGAAACAGTTTATCTTGCTATTTCTTGAAAAAAAGGAATGATAATCTTTTTCACATGTTTTCATGTGAACACTGTAACACTAATCAGCATCAGTATTGATGTCAATGTCAGTAAAATACTAACAATACCCATCTCTAATCACACCACATTTACCATCTCTGTTGGTGGATAATAAACATTATAGTATCTGCCTTAACATTTACGAAGCACTGTAATAACTCCTGGTAATATTAAAGAATAAAATCTGCCATGCCAAGCTATAAAGGATCCCTAAGAAATGATAATAAAGCCACATATACAGAGACTACTACATCACTGGAGATCAACACAATCTAAATATGAGTACACTCATATTATTTATCACTGCCTGTGTGTGTGTGTGTGTGTGTGTGTGTGTGTGTGTGTGTGTGAGAGTCTGTGTGATGTTCTTCAGGATGTTGTCTTCTGGTCTGTGTGCGGCTCTACGCTGTGTAGAACAGACCTGCGGAGGATACTGGGGAGAGGTTTCCAGCACTTACACCCAGTAACTTGTTGATGTTTCTCCTCTTCTCTCCTCCACCCGTCAAAACCAGGTGAAGACCAACGTGGTGAAGTGAAGAGAACATGGCAGGCTGCAGATTCACACAACACACAAAACATCTAAAACAGAATAAAAGACAAAAGAAACAGACTTATCACAAACTCATATTGCCAACCATGTAGAAAATATTTCACCTTTTAGCAAACGTAGGAAAACTAGTGTTTTTGGAAACCATACAAAGCAGTCAAAAGATGGCACTAAAATGTATTATAGGGGTTTGAAAACACTTCCCTATGACTAAATGAAAAAGGTGTTTATGCTATTAAAGAGCTAAAGGTAGCAAAATCTGCTAACAAGACTTGGGTTCGTGATTTGGGTAAGCAAATAAGGCAGAATCAGCCTGACTGACTCAGTCAGTGACGCCTGTATAGTCTAGTTATGCCCCTACCCTGCAGCATGGTTTCATGGTGTTTGTCACATACTGAATACACAGCCTATATCTTTTTGCCTGAGACTCCCGTCTGTGACTTGTCCAAACATAGCATGGTTGCTTGTGTCACTCCACACAACTCTGTATTCCACCAGACTTTGCTTTTGTTGATGATGTAAACATTTACATGGATATCAGAAAGCATGTTCCTGGAGGACTGGACCTATGGTGCAGGAAGTGGCAGCCCTTTTGGAATGTCACCTCTCTGGGGGGAAGATGCCAAAGCTTGTATGGAAGGTCGAGCATTACTGGCTGGATATAGTTGGGCTCACTTTACGCAAGCCTTCGCTCTGAAACAAAACTCCTGATCTAAACCCCGAGTCGTGTTTTGTTGTTGGACATATATTCGAGTCATGGTTTGTCCATAACGAACATTATATTCAAGCACAAGGCAGCACATACACGTACTTGGTACCAGAGCTCCTTGGGCCAAAGGTCAGTAAATGACTTTGTAGTTGTCTCTTTGGACCTGCAGCCATATGCTGTGGACACTCTGGTGAAGAGAGGGGCTGAGCTGTCAACTGATTACCACCTGGTGGCAAGTTAGATCAGATGGCACGGGAGGCTGCTGAACAGGCCTGGTAAACTCAACTGGGAACGCCTGGCAGAGGACCCTTTTCTAGACTCTGAAGAAGTTAGACTCTGGGAGGCTAGGGACATAGTCCAAAAGGACATTGTTCAAAGGACAATGGTCGCTATGGCGCAGGTCTTTTAGTTAGTCTCAAAGAGATTCTTGCATATTGTCAGTCAACTCCGGAGAGGCAGGCAGGGCCTCATTCAGGCTGTCCTCAGCAGGGATAGGGATGTTCTGACCTCGGCTGAGGACTGAGCACTCTGAGGAGCTCTTAAACCCAACAGACATGCCATTTGTGTAGGAGGCCGGGCCACAGGGTTTGGGTGGATCATCAGCCAGAGGTCAGGGAGGCAATTGGGAAATTTCATAAAGGCAAGGTGCAAGCAGTGAAATAGATATGCCCTGAGACGCTAAAGGCTCTGGATGTTGTTGGATTGTCTAATGTTTGTTGTTTTTATGCCTTCCTCACATTGCAAACAGCAACAGCATTAGGTAAATGAATAGTAATATATTTTCCTTGGGAAGTGAGAACCCCTCTATTCATCTATAAAACCCAAAAGTCATGAACTACCCTGGGCGCAGTCAGCAGCACAAAATTAGCAAAATCAGTGTTTATATCACATGCTAAAAATTTAAACTCTATCTTGATGTGTTTATGCATCTTTAAATTCAAAGCTCCTCTAACACTTTTTGCACTGATGGGGTTTCTTACCTTTGTGAATTCGTTGGTGCTTTTGGAGAGATTCCTGTCTGGTAAACCTCTTCCCACACTCTGAGCAGTGATACGGTTTCTCTCCAGTGTGAATGCGCTGGTGAGCTTGGAGACGACTCTGTGCAGCAAAACTCTTCCCACACTCTGAGCAGAGATACGGTTTCTCTCCAGTGTGAATGCGCTGGTGTGCTTGGAGATTACTCAGTTGATTAAAACTCCTCCCACACTCTGAGCAGTGATACGGTTTCTCTCCAGTGTGAATGCGCTGGTGTGCTTGGAGACTACTCCACCGACTAAAACTCTTCCCACACTCTGAGCAGAGATATGGTTTCTCTCCTGTGTGAATGCGCTGGTGTGCTTGGAGAGTACTCTGTACAGTAAAACTCTTCCCACAATCTGAGCAGTAATATGGCTTCTCTCCTGTATGAATGCGCTGGTGTGCTTGGAGAATACTCCACTGACTAAAACTCTTTCCACACTCTGAGCAGTAATATGGCTTCTCTCCTGTGTGAACACGCTTGTGTACTTGGAGATGAATCTGTACCGTGAAACTCTTCCCACATTCTAAGCACTGATATGGCTTCTCTCCAGTGTGAATGCGCTGGTGTGCTTGAAGTGTTCCCTGTTGGGTAAAACTCCTTCCACACTCTGAGCAGTGATACGGTTTCTCTCCTGTGTGAATGCGCTGGTGTACTTGGAGATGATTCAGTTCATTAAAACTCTTCCCACACTCTGAGCAGTGATACGGTATCTCTCCTGTATGAATGCGCCAATGTGTTTGGAGAGAAATGTGTCGAGTAAAACTCTTCCCACACTCTGAGCAGTGATACGGTTTCTCTTCTCTGTGAATGCTCTGGTTTTGTTGCAGAAGACCCAGCTGAGCAGAACTCATCCCACACTCTGACTCTTTTCCTGTATTACTTAGAGGAGCACCAGATGATTCCAGAGTACTAGAACTTCGAAACTCCATATTTTCACACACAAACTCTACTGGTACCACTAGTATGGCATATTCCTCATGGTGAAGATTATTGATGTAAAGACTGAACACTACTATGAGGAGAAGACTTCAGACAGGAGGTCATTCCTTTCTGAAAAAGAAAGGAAAACAAATGAAATGCCAGTGCACTGTGTAAAGGATTAAAGTAGTCACAAACCCTGTGCGGTTTACATGACAATGTTTAAGCAACAAAGCTGAAGCTTAATTACAGTGAATTTTCAACCAATTTGTTGAATATTGTTCAGTAGTCCCTGAAACTCTGTCTAGGCAACATCCTAAAATAGCTATGCCTCAATAAGGTCAGTAGCAGAGGTTTTTTAAATGTATAAAAATATGGTGCTGATATGATGCCTGTAATCCAAAGCCTTTGTTAAAATTCACTGCTTCCTTCACCATGTTAGTCACAACATAAATGTGGACAAAATGTGCACACCGAGTGGTGCAAACTAAAAATGCAGTCAATCCTCATAAAGCATTATTAGCTTCCTGCTCCATATAATATGCAAACAGCTGCACCCAATCTAGACTGTCCACTGGCCTAGGTCTAAGAATAAATTAAATAGTTTTTCTGAACATTAACAATTACCTTATGTGGGCAAACACACATTTCAGGACGGTACCACACCTTTAAGACCTAACAATATACATCAGGTTTCTTAAACTCCAATCAGTTATATCACTAAATCCACTAACAGGTGAACTGGATAATACATATGATCTTGTTACAATGGCACCTGAAGAGGGGGGGATATATTAGGCAGCAAGTGAACTGTTAGACCTTGAAGATGAAACAGGTCTTGTGGGGTGCTCCCAGTTTGCAGTGGTCAGTGTCGACCAAAAGTGTTTCAAGGAAGGATAACCAGTGAGAAGTCTCAATGATCTATGTGGAAGGTAAAGGCTATCCCGTCTGATTCAGTTGCTTTGAGCAGACTGACTAGGACATGTTTAAAAATGCTGCAATCTACCATGGCTCTAACTGGAGGAGTACATGGCAACAATAACTGTTTACATAAGCCAGTGCATCGATGATGCAACTGTCTCCAAGATCACCACCACACACCCCAAACAGAAGTGTGCACGCTGCTGCGAACGCGAGACGCTGCCTTTGTATCAGATGATAAGCATTCTCTGAAGCTGCATCAGGACTTGATACAGGAATTGTAACGCAAGACCCTACAGAGGTAGTGAGGAAAGCTGAGAGAATTATCAAGGTCTCTCTCCTCTGTTATGGACATTTACATTACACACTGCATCCGTGATGCCACCAGCGTTGTGGACAACCTCACACACCTTTACACAGACTTCTCCCTCTTCCTGTCTGGAAGAAGGTTCTGCAGCATATGAGCCTCCACTGCCAGAACAGGAAACAGTTTTTTCCCTCCAGCCATCAGACCCCTCACCCAGAACTGAAACAAACTGTACCCACACACACACAAACACACCCCTGAACTGAACTTTTCCCACTTATAACACGACACATATACAAACTAAATTGTTCTGTCTTAAATAAACAACTTACACCCCAACTGCCACTGAAAATACCCCTACATGGCTGCCTCTATTCTGCATTTTTGCACGCTTAACTACTCAGCTACTACAGAATCTGTCATAATACTGAATTCAATAAAACTACCGTAGCTGTTGACTGCACTTAATGTTGTCTTGTCGTGTTGTTTTGTTGTTCTGTTTTTCTTTCACTCTCGTTCTCTTTACACTCTGTCTATTTTATCCTGTCCGCACTTGTGTAGTCTTGCGGTGTTTCTGTTTCCGTTCTTGTGTTGCGTGTTTTAGTCCTGCAGGAACAATGTTTAATTTTAATGTGTAATGTATATATAGCTGAAATGACAATAAACCCACTTGACTTGAAATTAGTTCAAAACTGTTTGATATTGTTAAATAATATAGGGTAGTGACTGCAGGAATTACGATTCATATTTTGCCCAGACACAAGGAACAAGATGACGTCACCTAATGCACTATGATTTGAGCCGCTACGAGCTGCACAGTTCCTGAACACAACCAAATTACTCCCAATAAGCATCACACTGAGACAGAAACCCATGAAGTAAACAAAACACATATCTACCATCAAAATGAAGCCACTGAATGTAAAATTATGGCCAGTAAAAACTACAAATAAATTGCCATTTTCAAAAAATTGATAGAGTAATGCATCATCTTGACAACAACTTTTTTTAACATGTGTGCTGTGAATATGAACACTTTTCCATTAAGTATCAGATAAATTAAAATAATCATTTTTGGGAAAATGTCTTTAAAAGTATTTTTTAGATAAGGTGCTATATTTAGCTAGGTCTGTGCTAAATAGCTAAAAATCTGCTATGCAGGACCAAAAAAAAACTTCTAAATGTGAAAAAAATTATATTAATACTGCACATAATCAAAATGTGGTTGCAATAAAAGTGAAAACTAGTGGATATATAAAGTTTTGAAAATTAAAGACTATTATTTTAATTACTGTATAAATTCTGCAAAAACTACTTACAGAAGTGCAGGTTGTGAATGTTCAGTACACACTTCAACCTAATCCAATGAAAAATAAGTAACTGGTGAAATGTATGATACATACATAAAGGTTTTGGAGTTGAGCTGCAGCATTTCGCAAGGTACCATGAATTTAAAATATAATAGTATTTTTTAATGAATATTTTTTAAGAAAATTCCAGACATGAACAAGAAAAAAAAATTGTAGAAACAGATTACAAATATGAACACAAAGGTAAGAGTAAAGTGCAGTTTTTCACTACTTACAGCTTAATTAACCCTCACTGCCAATTACAATACCAACAATTTTTCAAAGCTTCAAAGTGTTTTATACAAACTAAGTTCCTCCACATGTGATCTTGACTCTGTTCTTACATCATTCTTAAAGACATCATTCTGCAAAACCCTGTAAACTGTTTTCCATCTACAGGTGTTTTCTCAGATGCTGTAAAAACTGCCTGCTACGGAAGTTTAAAAAAAGTAGCATGGATCCGACAGGATTTACTAGTTTTAGACTGATCCTAAAACTACTACTGTTTTTAAGTAAAAACTTAGAGCAGGGGGCCCAAATCCAGTTCTGGAGGTCCGGCCACCAGCACAGTTTGGTGATTTACCTGCTGAAACACACCTGGTTCATCTCACCTGGCAATCGCCAGGTTTAGTGAGTGTGTTTGAGGAGGAATCACCAAACTGTCCTGGACACCGACCCTCCAGGACCAGAACTGGCACTGTCTCAGAGAAAGCTGTTAAAACAATTAAATGCAAATCTTGTAAAAACATTGTTTAAATCTGGGTTACTTGGCACAATCATGTACTGTAAGATTGCACATATACACACACTTCCATTCAGCATGGATTACAGTGTATCTACAGCCGTGTCCCAATAGTTTAATGAAACATCTTCATACAATTTCTTAAGACTGTACTGTGTATCTTTCACCACTGACTCTCTTTTCTAACAGTATATTAGCTCAGAGATATTTTAGATTCTAACCTATTTGTACTGGCTATGGAAACATTCACAGAGTGACAAAAAACATTTACAAGACTGTCTGCCAAATGTTAAACAAATTTTAACGTTTTTATTTCTATGTGTATTAAACGTAGATTTCAGTTTTTTAAGTCGTTTCTCAATAACACACTTTTTCCATGATTCCAAATGTCCACAGACACCTGAGAGCAGAAAGAGAAATTATTTTTACATTTTATTGCACCTTTTTTCTCAAACACCTAAATTTTAATCTAATACCTTTAATCAGATCAATAGATTTTGTTACACAGTGGATAACACCGAAAAGTAGCCTCTCAAACTTTACCATAGTTCTCCAAATTGTCCACTGCCCCCTGAGAGGAAGGTCTTGGCAAGCTGTAAAGTTTTTTTCCATAAACTTCCATAAAGCTTGTAATGTAAATTTCCCACTTGTGGGATTAATAAAGGATTATCTTATCTTATATTTGACCTGAACGGTCCAGTTTTTTAATCAAGGCTTCCTCAAAATGCCTCACGTCTTCCACTGACAAAACAAACTGTTATAGTTCCAGTTCAGAGAGTATTTTGCCTTTTCCTTTAAACTCAAATTGAGTTTACAACTTCTCTCTGAAACGCCAGTGAACATTCCGAACCACTGTTGGATTCAGAAAACCAAATTTACTTCTAAATCAAATTTATATGCACAAAAGCATCATGGGAAAAGGTGTGACATAACATTTATTATTTGTTAAAAATGATTTAAACACATATAGAGGTCATGTAAAACACTTACAGACCTCTTCGCCTGGGGGCGCAGTTTTACTGTGTAAAATAGAATACCGTAATATCGCACATCGACGCGCTCCAACAACCAGCGTCTGTAAACCTGAAGCCCTGCGGCTTCACTGCCGCTCCAGAACCGAGCCTCCTCCAGAACCAGTCCGGATTAGAGCCAGTCCTGTCTGTGTCCTGCGCTCCTGTCCTGGA
>JBBPCZ010027144.1:0-14045 GCA_037974445.1 Brycinus macrolepidotus
TCTTTCTTTGACATAATCTGTAGTACATGTATAGTCTATAGTACTTTCTGAAGTATACCATGTTTTAAATATTGTTTTCCCTGTACGTTAAAAGATGTCAAAGTAACAATAATAAAAAATTGTTCAAAAAAAAAAAAACAACTAGAGCTAATGGACATGATGAAACCTGTTGATGGTGGAACACAAAGAGGACAAAGAGAAGGATACACGTTGGATTACAGACATGGCCTTCAACAGAACAATACTAAACAAATATCTATGTAAATTCTGCAGCTTTACATGCTATCAGATCTTCTTCCTGACATGTTCTCTATCCCATGTGCATTGCAAAATCAACAGATGACCAGGTAATCAGGAAAGCTGGTCACCTCCATTAAAGACATTTCAGAAAGCTGCATATATGGTACAGTGCAAAACAGAGATGTACGGTCATATTGGAAACGTGCATGAGCACAGTATTGCTTAAAAAACTGATATCAGTTTGATTCGTCACAACTGCCATCTTGGAGCACCCCAAAGTGACGTAAAATGTAATTTATCAGAGCATGCACGATACTCCACCCCTCATAACTGTTTTAATATGAGTTTTCTCTCTACTTTCTCACACCCCACAGCCTCTCCTTTAGCCTCATTTCTTAGCTCAAAGAATCTAGCCCTTTAGTATTAGCCTAGAACTTCATCCTCTAATACAAATTACCAAAGTTCCCCTCTGTTTCAACAGGTGTGTGATGTTTCCTCACACTGCAGTCACATGCTAAAAGTGTGGGCAAAAGGATGGGCAGCAGGATGCTCTATTATAAGCCTTGTCATTTTCCTGCATCCAAGAGCAACATCAGTTATTTGTCTGCTAAGCTCAGTAGTTTGCCGTTGCTAACAGTAACAAACAAAAGCATGTTGCATCAAACAGAGGAAGAAACTGCAAGGTAGTTTCACCAAGAGGAATTTCCCGTTCAGCAAGTTCCACTTCGCGTCACTGCCTGACGGGCTGAACTGCATAACTGCATCTATGCACAAAAGCGCCGATTACAAATCAGTCTGAAAATAAAACACCTGATATTTTACATCTAATACAGATTCACAACAAAAGGCAGAAAAGTGAAGACATTCGAGCTGAGAAGTCGAGGATGTGCAGGATAAGGGATTAGAAATGTTCTTATCACTGGTATCTACGGACAACACGGTAAAGTCCCCCTGAAAAGGTAAGTGAACTATGCTCTTACTTGGATCTGAAGATTGAAATCTTTATTCTAGGTAATTTTACTTATTATTATAAGTAATAATAAGTAATTTTAGTCTCTCACAATTCGGAAATTCCGTGCTGATATAAATTTGACTTATTTTTAGTGAAAGATCAGCCTGTACATGTTTTTGTCATAGCGATGAGTGAGTGTAAAAGTATGTTTGCAGAAACAGGTTTGCTTGCATTGAGTAGATGTTGACTGAAGATGATATCAACACTTGGGAGGGGTGTCATGTTTATCTTGGATCAGTTCCTTGCTACAACTGTGCCCATAAAACTGACCCAAAGATAGTTCTTGCTGTGTTGGCTCTGTTTATTTGTTTTTTAAGAAGGTTGGTGACGTGGGCGACAGTCATCTATTTCAAGAAAGGCTTAAGAGGGAGGTACTGGGGTGGGGGGTAGTGGAGGCAGACAAAAGGAGAATCGTTTATAGTGATTACAATCAACGGTCCACCTCTAACATGCAGCCATATTTTTTTCCATAGGACTCTGACTACAATTTTTCATCACGTCATGCAGACAGCCAGAAAACACTGATACAGCTATGAGATATGATATTGTATTCATGGTGCTCAGTGGTGAGTGGTGATATGTGTATCATTATACCGCATAACCTGAATGAGAGAATCTGATTCCATATATCTACTTTTATGTTGTTCATGCTGTTTATGATAACACTGTTTTTGGATGGTCCCCTGCAGATGCATTGTAGATGTATAATTAAAAATCAATCAAATGCAGCTGAACTTAAATGTAAAATAATCTATTCCTAAACCTAATCTTAACCTTTACATTAACCTTTACATTAACCAGTGTTTTCTCTGGATCAAGAGGTTTGGCATGGGGGCAGTCTAATTGGGTGGGGGTGGGAGTGGGGGGGGGTTGCCGTTGTGGCAAAGACTTTGGCATGGAGGACCACTATGGAGAAATATCACTGAGAACCCTGCTTAATCAAAAACTTAAATCTAATCCAAATCTTAGCCTAAAATATTTCCACAATAACTATTATACTAAAATATATAGTGATCTTCTCCTACAGTAAGTGTAACTGTGTGTGACTATTCTTATATTAATATATCTCAATGACTTTGTAACTTAAATTTTTCAGCTATATGGCACCTACTTCCTGACACCACCTCAACAATTAATACTACCTCAACAACCCAAGCTGTCTCCCTGGAAAATGTGACTGATATACCTAGTACTTCACTGATCACGGGTACATCTAAGATGTCAACCAGCGCTACAGTTTCTGTAACACACACTGCTAGAACCTCCTCCAATACTCTGACCACCCAGAGATTTGAAACATCAGCAGTCCAGGATTTGCACACAGATAATTCACTGATGAGAGCTGACCTCGGTACAACAGAAAATCCATCATCTACTTTGTTGAGTTCATCTTCCACAAGCATAGCTGTAGCAACAGATTTATCAAATAATAATACTGGTATCCAAGCCATGGTTTCAGTCAATGTAACCACAAGCTTAAATTCTACCACCCCAAACTTTCATTCAACTTCAGGTAACAACTTGGGAAATGCTACCACAGGCATGGAACCCAGATCACCATCTGATATAGCCATGCATACTTCCTCAACTAACGTCAGTCCTTCTCTCACCAACAGTACTGTAACTGCTCCGTCAGAGCAAAATTCTTCAGCCCTAAATGAGCCAACAAGTGCGTATTCTTCTAAAGTCACAACTGTTACTGACACAACTGTCACTGACAGTCCTGAAACATCTTCTTTGTCAACTTCAGCTTCATCATTTCGTACCTCTCATGAACTGTCTTTAACAGCAACGGATCCTCCTACCAGTCCAATGTCACTGTTATCAAACGTAAGCATTACACCCAGTGTGCAGACAAAGACTGTTGCTGAAGGTTATGAAACTTCAGGCATGATTTTGACATCACTGGTCACATCAGCTTCGTCCAAAGGCTCAAACTCATCCGTTTACAATCCATCAGCCCTTTTAAGACAAACACTCACTTCACTCACTTCAGATCCGGTTTCAGAGGCTACCACCAGCTACAGACCCCCCATGAATGGCTCAATAACAGAAATCTCTGACATGCCAACAACATCAGCTACTCTTCTCTCAACGGAGCAAAGGCAAAATTCAACTGCCCAAAAAACAGCTGCTTCTACTAATTCACCACAATCAAGCACAGTTATGTCAGGTCATAGGTCAGACGGTGTCCCTCTCCAAACTACTGCACCCACAGCTCATGAAAATTCAACCATCTTTGTGACATCACAGATTACATCCACTTCTTCTGATAGCTCTGATAACTCTTTCATTTTCAAGGCATCAGCACTTGCAACTTCACCCATTTCAGACCAAACATCAGAGATTACTCCTGGACTCAAATCCACCCAGAATGATTCAGTAACCAGTCCCCCTGACATGAACACCACATTGATGAATAAGACATCACTGAACCATACTACACTACCTCTACCTTCAACAATTACAGAGACAAACGCAAAATCAGAAAATACAGGAAGCACAGGACTCTCCATGAATACAGAAGCATCAACTACATCTCACGTATCATCTGTGACATCCACCAATATAATGAACAACGTGCCTATAAAAACAGCATCTACATCAGAGGACATGTTGTTTTCTACAATCAACAGTGTATCATCATCACTTGACCATAGAACGCAGTCATCAGAGAGCACAGGTACAATGGTATCTGATGCCAACTATGGTGGGACTCAATCAGAGATGAGTACCAGTACCATGGAAGACACCCAAGTGACACCCTCGGGAGTTACCACATACAGAAACATTGATAGCACAATTGAAAATGTCCCACTAACTTCTACCGTATTCTCTAGCTCCTTTTACACCATGTCACCTTCTACCACAAATGTTTTACCATCATCAACGTCCCCGTCTGAAATACCCATAAAACCTGATACTCCAAATATGGTGACTTCTGAAACCAAGACTTCACTAAACCATACTACACTACCTCTACCTTCAACAATTACAGAGACAAAAGCAGGATCAGCAAATACTGGAAACACAAGACTCTCCATGAATACAGAAGAATCAGTAACCTCTAATGTATCGTCTGTGACATCCACACAACAGTTGAAGAATAATACAGATGTAAACTCTTTAAATGTTACCACCAACACAATGAACAACATAACTATGAAAACAACATCTACATCAGAGGACATGTTTTCTACAATCGCCAGTGTATCATCATCACTTGACCATAGAACGCAGTCATCAGAGAGCACAGGTACAACAGTATTTGATGCTAACCATAGTCTGACTCAATCAGAGACAATTGCCAGTACCATGGAAGCCACCCAAGTGGAACACTCAGGAGCTACCACATACAGTGAGAGCACATTTGAGAGTGTCCCACCATCATTCGAGCCAAATCCAGAATCACTAACATCAGCATCCCCATCTGAAATACCCATAGAATCTGATACTCCAAAAACAGAGACTTCTGATACCAATAGAACAACAGAGACAGACTGGGATACAGCCAAGTCCATTTTGTCACCAACAGAAGCATATATGTCAAATTTAAAATTCTTATCAGTGACACCTACGGAAACACAGAATGGATTAAGCTCAGAGCCAACCATTACTTCTGGTTCAGACATAAAACATACAACAGTCCAGATATCCTCACCTCTACCTACTAATTCTCCACAAACAAGCACAGTCATGTCAGGTAATACATCCGATGGTGGCCCTCTCCAAACCACTGCACCCACAGCTCATGAAATTTCAATCATGTTTGTGGCATCACAGACTACTTTAGCTTCTTCCTATGATTCAAGTTCATCCATTTTTGAATCATCTACACTTTCAACTTCACCCATTTCAGACCAAACATCTGAGATTACTCCTGGACTCAAATCCACCCAGAAAGATTCAGTAACCAGTGACCCTCACATGAACAACACACTGATGAACGAGACATCACTGAACCATACTACACTACCTCTACCTTCAACAATTACAGAGACAAACGCAGGATCAGCAAATATGGTAAGCACAGTGCTCTCCATGAGTACAGAAGCATCAACTACATCTACTGTGTCATCAGAGAGCACAGGTACAATGGTATCTGATGCTAACCATGGTGGGACTCAATCAGAGACGAGTGCCAGTACCATGAAAGCTATCCAAATGACATATTCAGGAGTTGCTACATACAGAAACACTGAGAGCACAGTTGAGAGCACAGATGAGGAGATCCCACAGACTTCTATGTCATTACTTACCTCCTTTCCCACTATCTCACCTTCAGTTACAAACATTTTACCAATATCTGCATTTTCTGAACCAAATTCAAAATCACTGACGTCAACATACCCATCTAAAATGCCCATGAAATCTGATACTCCAAATATGCTGACTTCTGGAACCAAAAGCACAACAGAGATAGACTGGGACATGACCAAGTCCACTTTCTCACCAACAGAAGCAAATACGTCAAATTTAAAATTCTCATCAGTGACACCTATGGAAAGACAGGATGGATTAAGCTCAGAGCCAACCATTACTTCTGGTTCAGACATAAAACATACAATGGTCCAGACATCCTCACCTCTGCCTACTAATTCTCCACAAACAAGCACAGTCATGTCAGGTAATACATCCAATGGTGGCCCTTTCCAAACCACTGCACCCACAGCTCATGAAATTTCAACCATGTTTCTGGCATCGCAGACTACTTCAGCTTTGTCCGCTGGTTCCAGTTCATCCATTTTCAAGGCATCAGCACTTTCAACTTCACCCATGTCAGACCAAATATCAGAGGTTACTCCTGGACTCAAATCCACCCAGAAAGATTCAGTAACCAGTGACCCTAACATGAACAACACACTGATGAACGAGACATCACTGAACTATACTACACTACCTCTACCTTCAAGGGTTACAGAGACAAAAGCAGGATCAGCAAATACAGGAAACACAGGACTCTCCATGAATACAGAAGAATCAGCAACATATAATGTATCATCTGTGACATCCACACAACAGTTGAAGAAAAATACAGATGTAAACTCTTTAAATGTTACCACCAACATAATGAACAACATAACTATGAAAACAACATCTACATCCGAGGACATGTTGTCATCTACAATCACAAGTGTATCATCATCACTTGACCATAGAACGCAGTCATCAGAGAGCACAGGTACAATAGTATCTGATGCTAACCATAGTCGGACTCAATCAGAGACAATTGCCAGTACCATGGAAGCCACCCAAGTGGAACTCTCAGGAGTTACCACATACAGAAACACTGAGAGCGCAGTTGAGAGTGTCCCGCCATCAACCAAGCCAAATCCAGAATCACTAACATCAGCGTCCCCATCTGAAATACCCATAGAATCTGATACTCCAAAAACAGTGACGTCTGATACCAGAAGAACAACAGAAGTAGACTGGGAAAAATCCAAGCCCACTTTGTCACCAACAGAAACAAATATGTCAAATTTAACATCCTCATCAGTGCAACCTATGGGAACACAGGATGGATTAAGCTCAGAGCCAACCATTACTTCTGATTCAGACACAAAACATTCAACAGTCCAGACACCCTCACCTATGCCTGCTAATTTACCACAAACAAACACAGTCATGTCAGGTAATACATCCAATGGTGGCCCTCTCCAACCCACTGCACCCACAGCTCATGAAACATCAACCTTGTTTGCGACATCACAGATTACATCTGCTTCTTCCTCTGATTCAAGTTCATCCATTTTTGAATCATCTACACTTTCAACTTCACCCATTTCAGACCAAACATCAGAGATTGCTCCTGGACTCAAATCCACCCAGAATGATTCAGTAACCAGTCCCCCTGACATGAACACCACATTAATGAATAAGACATCACTGAACCATACTACAATACCTCTACCTTCAACAGTTACAGAGACAAAAGCAGAATCAGCAAATACAGAAAGCACAGGACTCTCCATGAATACAGAAGCATCAACTACATCTAACGTATCATCTGTGACATCCACCAATATAATGAACAACATGACTGTAAAAACAACCTCTACATCAGAGGACATGTTGTTTTCTACAATCAACAGTGTATCATCATCACTTGACCATAGAACACAGTCATCAGAGAGCTCAGGTACAATGGTATCTGATGCCAACCATGGTGGGACTCAATCAGAGATGAGTACCAGTACCATGGAAGACACCCAAGTGACACCCTCGGGAGTTACCACATACAGAAACACTGATAGCACAGTTGAAAATGTCCCACTAACTTCTACCGTATTCTTTAGCTCCATTTACACCATGTCACCTTTAACCACAAATGTTTTACCATCATCAACGTCCCCGTCTGAAATACCCATAAAACCTGATACTCCAAATATGATGACTTCTGAAACCAAGACTTCACTACCACATACTACACTACCTCTACCTTCAACAATTACAGAGAAAACAGCAGGATCAGCAAATACAGGAAACACAGGACTCTCCGTGAATACAGAAGAATCAGCAACCTCTAATGTATCATCTGTGACATCCACACAACAGTTGAAGAATAATGCAGATGTAAACTCTTTAAATGTTACCACCAACACGATGAACAACATAACTATGAAAACAACATCTACATCCGAGGACATGTTGTCATCTACAATCACAAGTGTATCATCATCACTTGACCATAGAACGCAGTCATCAGAGAGCACAGGTACAATAGTATCTGATGCTAACCATAGTCGGACTCAATCAGAGACAATTGCCAGTACCATGGAAGCCACCCAAGTGGAACTCTCAGGAGTTACCACATACAGAAACACTGAGAGCACAGTTGAGAGTGTCCCGCCATCAACCGAGCCAAATCCAGAATCACTAACATCAGCGTCCCCATCTGAAATACCCATAGAATCTGATACTCCAAACACAGTGACTTCTGATACCAGAAGAACAACAGAAGTAGACTGGGAAAAATCCAAGCCCACTTTGTCACCAACAGAAACAAATATGCAGTCATCGGAGAGCACAGGTACAATGGTATCTGATGCTAACCTTGGTGGGACTCAATTAGAGAAGAGTGCTAGTACTATGAAAGCCACCCAAGTGGCACCCTCAGGAGTTACCACATATGGAAACACTGACAGCATAGTTAAGAATGTCCCACCATCTTCTGAGCCAAATTCCGAATCACTAATATCAACATCCCCATCTGAAATACCCATAAAATCTGATACTCCAAATACAGTGATTTCTGAAACCAGAAAAACAACAGAGATAGGCTGGGACACAACTAAGTCCATGTTGTCACCAACAGATGCAAATATGTCAAATTTAAAATCCTCATCAGTGCCACCTATGGGAACACAGGATGGATTAAGCTCAGAGCCAACCATTGCTTCTGATTCAGTCACAAAACACACAACAGTCCAGACACCCTCACCTATGCCTGCTAATTTACCACAAATAAGCACAGTCATGTCAGGCAATACATCCAATGGTGGCCCTCTCCAACCCACTACACCCACAGCTCATGAAACATCAACCTTGTTTGCGACATCACAGATTACATCTGCTTCTTCCTATGATTCAAGTTCATCCATTTTTGAATCATCTACACTTTCAACTTCACCCATTTCAGACCAAACATCAGAGATTGCTCCTGGACTCAAATCCACCCAGAATGATTCAGTAACCAGTTCCCCTGACATGAACACCACATTAATGAATAAGACATCACTGAACCATACTACACTACCTCTACCTTCAACAGTTACAGAGACAAACGCAGAATCAGCAAATACAGGAAACACAGGACTCTCCATGAATACAGAAGCATCAACTACATCTAACGTATCATCTGTGACACCCACCAATATAATGAACAACGTGACTATAAAAACAATAACTACATCAGAGGACATGCTGTTTTCTACAATCAACAGTGTATCATCATCACTTGACCATAGAACACAGTCATCAGAGAGCACAGGTACAATGGTATCTGATGCCAACCATGGTGGGACTCAATCAGAGATGAGTACCAGTACCATGGAAGCCACCCAAGTGACACCCTCGGGAGTTACCACATACAGAAACACTGATAGCACAGTTGAAAATGTCCCACCAACTTCTACCGTATTCTTTAGCTCCATTTACACCATGTCATCTTTAACCACAAATGTTTTACCATCATCAACGTCCCCGTCTGAAATACCCATAAAACCTGATACTCCAAATATGGTGACTTCTGAAACCAAGACTTCACTAAACCATACTACACTACCTCTACCTTCAACAATTACAGAGACAAAAGCAGGATCAGCAAATACTGGAAACACAAGACTCTCCATGAATACAGAAGAATCAGTAACCTCTAATGTATCGTCTGTGACATCCACACAACAGTTGAAGAATAATACAGATGTAAACTCTTTAAATGTTACCACCAACATAATGAACAACATAACCATGAAAACAACATCTACATCAGAGGACATGTTGTTTTCTACAATCGCCAGTGTATCATCATTACTTGACCATAGAACGCAGTCATCAGAGAGCACAGGTACAATAGTATCTGATGCTAACCATAGTCGGACTCAATCAGAGACAATTGCCAGTACCATGGAAGCCACTCAAGTGGAACACTCAGGAGCTACCACATACAGAAACACTGAGAGCACAGTTGAGAGTGTCCCACCATCATTCGAGCCAAATCCAGAATCACTAACATCAGCATCCCCATCTGAAATACCCATAAAATCTGATACTCCAAAAACAGTGATTTCTGAAACCAGAATAACAACAGAGATATACTGGGACACAACCAAGTCCACGTTGTCACCAACAGATGCAAATATGTCAAATTTAACGTCCTCATCAGTGCCACCTATGGGAACACAGAATGGATTAAGCTCAGAGCCAACCATTACTTCTGATTCAGACACAGAATATACAACAGTCCAGACACCTGCCAATTTACCCCAAACAAGCACAGTCATGTCAGGTAATACATCCAAAGATGGCCCTCTCCAACCCACTGCACCCACAGCTCATGAAACCTCAACTTTGTTTGCGACATCACAGATTACATCTGCTTCTTCCTCTGATTCAAGTTCATCCATTTTTGAATCATCTACACTTTCAACTTCACCCATTTCAGACCAAACATCAGAGATTGCTCCTGGACTCAAATCCACCCAGAATGATTCAGTAACCAGTAACCCTGACATAAACAACACACTGATGAACGAGACATCACTGAACCATACTACACTACCTCTACCTTCAACAATTACAGAGACAAAAGCAGAATCAGCAAATACAGAAAGCACAGGACTCTCCATGAACACAGAAGCATCAACTACATCTAACGTACCATCTGTGACATCCACCAATATAATGAATAACATGACTATAAAAACAACATCTACATCTGAGGACATGTTTTTTTCTACAATCAACAGTGTATCATCATCACTTGACCATAGAACACAGTCATCAGAGAGCACAGGTACAATGGTATCTGATGCCAACCATGGTGGGACTCAATCAGAGATGAGTACCAGTACCATGGAAGCCACCCAAGTGACACCCTCGGGAGTTACCACATACAGAAACACTGATAGCACAGTTGAAAATGTCCCACCAACTTCTACCGTATTCTTTAGCTCCATTTATACCATGTCACCTTCTACCACAAATGTTTTACCATCATCAACGTCCCCGTCTGAAATACCCATAAAACCTGATACTCCCAATTCGGTGACTTCTGAAACCAAAACAGCAGAGACAGACTGGTTTACAACCAAGTCCACTTTGTCACCAAGAGAAGCAAATACGTCAAATTTAATGTCCTCGTCTGTGAGTGTGACACCTAAGGAAACACAGGATGGATTAAGCTCAGAGCCAACCATTACTCCTGATTCAGACACAAAACACACAACGGTCCAGATACCCCCACCTGCGCCTACTAATTCACTACAAACAAGTAAAGTCATGTCAGGTAATACATCAGATGGTGGCCCTCTCCAAGCCACTGCACCCACAGTTCACGAAACTTCAACCATGGTTGTGACATCACAGATTACTTTGGCTTCTTCCTCTGGTTCCAGTTCGTCCATTCAACCTTCAGCAACTACAGACACAAAAGCAGGATCAGAAAATGCAGGAAACACAGGACTCTCCATGATTAAAGAAGAATCAACTACATCTATTTTTTCATCTGTGCCATCAACACTACATTTGAAGAATAATACAGATGTTAACTCTGTTGTTGTTACCACCAACATAATCAACAACATAGCTACAAAAACAATTACTCCTACATCAGAGCGCAAGTTGGTTTCTACAGTCAGCAGTGAATCATCATCACTTGATTTACATTCATCTCTCAGCAGAGACAGAAGTTTAGACTCAGTCAGTGCTAACACAAGTGATACAGCTACACCACCTGTACCATCTTCATCTATAATTGTGACTTCTGCAGGAACAAACACATCCTCACCAACACCTATATTGTTGCAAACAAGTTCAGTCTTGTCACTTAATATAGCAGAAAGTGGCCTTCTCCAAACCACTTCACTCATCACTTTAAATACATTGGTAGGTAATACACTTTCAGCACTTCCAGAAGCCGCCCCACCTTCATCTACATTCCAACGTGTTACAGATTCCATCACACCAACTGGTACTAGAGCCTCAGTTAAAATAATGACTACTACACCTGCAGTTTTATCAGAAGCAATTCCTTCAGCTGCAACAACAAGTACCACACTAGTTACTTCAACAGATCCTATTTTATCAACAATAACTACATCTTGGGTTACACCATTGACAACTATGTTTTCAGTTATGCCAACAGATTCTACATCTGAAGAATCTACCCTTTCAGTTAAA
The DNA here is from genome assembly GCA_037974445.1 of Brycinus macrolepidotus. NCBI lineage: Eukaryota > Metazoa > Chordata > Actinopteri > Characiformes > Alestidae > Brycinus > Brycinus macrolepidotus. Next base: position 12,155 of record JBBPCZ010027144.1, read on the forward strand.
ACAACTGGAGCTGTGAGTTCAGCAGGACTGGAAAACACTAAACCTTTAGGTACATCTCCACCGATTCTATCTTCACCTGTTATACACACTACAAGCCCTCCAGCTGACACTTCTGAAAACATCCTCACCACATCAAGAACCACTACTGCAGACGAGGCTGAATCACAAGCCACAGCATCTCAAACTACCATAAAAGAGACGACTGACACAGCAATGGAAATTCTGACTGCCTCCATGAAAAGTACTCTCCAACCGTTAAATGAGACATCTATGATCTTACCAGAAATCACTACTGTGGTGTCAGATATACCCCAAATGGAAACCTCCATACATACTAGTTTAGCTGGGACAAACAGAGAAGAGAATGTTGTTTCAACACAAATGATAGCTTCAGACACATTGACAAGTACTCATTTACATCAGACAACTAATGAAATATCCACATCAGATCTACCATCTACTTCTCCTCTATCTATTGTGACAACTAAAACTGCTGATTCTTTAGCATTTACAAACTTGGGCACAAGTAGAGCTGGACAATTCACAAGTTCACCCCACATCACTGCACCCAAAGAGCCAACTTTGAACCCAACACTCGAAGAAGGACTGCCTCTAGATTCATCATCAACGGGCTCTATACTTTCTGTATCAAACACTCCAGACTTGAACAATTCAAGAACAATGCCTGTAGTACAAACAACTTCTTTACAAACCACTGCTGAGATGGCAATATCAGACACCCATTCTTCATCCCAAACACCATCATCCCATTCCTTGAGGCCAGCTGAATCTGCTTCTCCAAGGTCAAATCCCACACTATCCATCATCACGGAATCTAATGCTACGTATAGCTCTCAAACGGACATGAAGACAGACACCAGTCACTCAAGTACTTCCCCAGGTCTTCCTCCAGCTGGTACTGAACCAAAAACACAGCCAATCCCAGATCCAGCTGGTAGAGGAACTATTGTATTTTTCACTGACAATGCCAAAGTGCCAGTGTTTAAAGCCATTACTTTTGATCATCCTGTTACACACAGTGGCACTTTTATGGCCAGAAACCGAGCAAATGGACCATAGACCAAAATGCATGATGCTGATGTGCATTGAGCTCGAACTGTCTGGTATTTGCTTGTACTTATCACAATAATCTGTTAATCTGGAATAATCTGGTCCTTAGGACGATTTTGACCAATTCTTGTAAATGACCAATGCATATGACTACAGTACTAATCGACAGTACACAAGTGCACATGATCTCTCTCTCTCGCTTTCTTTTTCTCTCAAATATTAGTTTATAGGTACTTACAAAATTTAAAGCATGGAGTGTAAAGTGTAAAGTTTATAGTGCATTTTTATGATATGACTCTGTTTGAGTAAATGTAATAATTATAACCAGATTGCACTTCCACGAAAAAATGTGAAGCATGATTGCATGGTTGCTATGAAACCAGTGTTTGGAGACAAAAAAAGTTTGTGTTAAAAAAAATACTGCTGACAGCGTGGATTCAAACCATTGCCTCTTCTAATTCTGTTAATTCATTCATATAGACTTCATATAGGCTTTCTCTCCCCATACATTACAGAGGTGACTCGACCACAAAAATTGAATTTTTAAATGATGAGGCTCCTCATCAACCAATCAAAAAACTGAATACACGCGCAATACACCAGATATAAGAAACGTTTTAGCATTTATGATATATATATATATATATATATAAGGGCATTAACGACTTTTTCAGGTCGACTTATCCATCAATAAAGTTGAAGTCGAGTCGACAAGTCGTTTGATGTTGTCATCACACAGACGAAGCGGAGGAACACAGGTGTCCAACAATGAGCAACTTTTATTAAAGTTCTCTGTAACATTAACAGTCAACATGACAAT
>JBBPCZ010027191.1:0-14042 GCA_037974445.1 Brycinus macrolepidotus
CTCATTAAATAAGATTTGATTCAGGTGATCACTAATCAGTACCTCATAAAGCAGAATGAGGTGCTTGTGGAGGAATTAAACAGACACTGGCATGGAATGGTTCTCATACTCATAAGGATGCTGATTAAAAAAAATATATATATATATATAATATTTGTATGGTTTGCATTTTTTATATTATACTGTTATGTGCTGCTTCTACTTTCTTCTTTTGGACAGTACACTTTGCTGTTGTAACAGTGCAAGTTTCAAACCAGTGGAACTAATAAAGGGCTATCTTATCTTAATAATATTATCAGAATTTTCCAAACAAACAGCAAATTCAGCACTTTTGATCTAAAGTTGGCACTGCTTCACATAAGAGCGCAAAATGAAATAATCACTGATCAGAATTTTGACGCCTTCTGTCTTACAGAGACCTGGATTAGACCTGATGAGTTTGTTGCTATAAATGAGACCACCCCCACTGGCTACAACTGCGTACACAATCCTAGACTGTGTGGCAGACGGGGGGGAATCAGAAAACAGGTTTTACCTTCACTCACTCACTTTCTGTAACCGCTTAATCCTCACTAGGGTCGCAGGTATCCAGAGCCTATCCTGGGGTCAATGGGCACAAGGCAGGGACTCACCCTGGGCGGGGCGCCAGCCCACCATAGGGCACACACACACCACACACCTACAATCAATTTAGAAATGGTTTTACCTTCACTTCCTTTGAAATTCTTTTTCCTAATATAACTAAGATACATGAAAGACCTCTCTGTCTCTCTAGTTACTGTCTACAGGCCACCAGGGCCTTATACAGAGTTCTTACTAGGAATTTGTTGTTTCCCAGCAGTATACAGTCATAATTGTCTTAATTGTTGGGGATTTTAATATCCACTTTGAAAAAGATCCACTGAAATCTGCATTTGCTTCAATTCTAGATACTGTAGGCTTTACTCAAAATGTAATGGGGTTCACTCACTACTGCGATCACACTCTTGATCTACAGTCTCTCATTGAATCTACCAACAATAGTCCCAGGCTTTCATTTGGTACAATGTCTAAACTAACTAGGAATCAGGGAGGTACAGAAATTGTCATTAGACAAGAAATTCAAACTAGAGGTTTTACCCCACCACAGCTGCCTGATAAAGCCGATACAGTTACCATTCAAAATTTTGTTGAAGCAGAGATGCTGGCATCTTTCAATGCAGTTCAGCAGGCAGAATTCACTACAATTCTTGAACTCACTACAAAACTCAATTCTGCTCCTACACGCCTGCTTATAGAAGTCTTACCAGTAATAATCGGGCCTCTTTTAGCAATAGTACTGGTTATTTACCAAAAATCCTTTAAACTAGCAGTTATTAAGCATCTGCTAAAGAAAACAAATCTCAATCAGTTTGAGCTCTCAAATTATTTTAAAGAAAGTCATGACCAAACACTTATGTTTGCTTCTGCATAAAAATCGTGTATATTAAAATTTCAGTCTGGGTTCTGACCACATCATAGTACCTGAAACAGCCTTAGGAAAAATAGTAAATGACTTAAAAAACTGGTTGGTTTAGATTATACCTGACCGATCAGTTTTTTTTAAGTGTGAATGGGGAATCATCACATACCAAAGTAAAATACGCAGTCCTGCAAGGGTCTGTCTTAGGACCCCTTTTATTTATATTGTACATGCTGCTATTAGGTAAGATTATCCAAAAACATGGGATTAGGTTCCACTGCTATGCAGATGACACACATCTTTGCCAACCTAGATGACAAACAAATTAAATAAGATTGAGGATTGCATAAAGGATATAAAAGACTGGATGTCACATAACTTTCTCTTGCTCAATAGAGGTCCTTCGCCTAGGTCCAAAACCTGCCAGAAACAAACTGTCACGTCTAATGCTTGATCTTGCTGGTATCTCAGCTTCTCCAATGTCAACTGTAAAAAATGGCGGTGTCACTACCAACCCAGATCTCTCATTCGATGCAGATATTGGTACCATTACTAAAATAGCTTTTATTAATCTTCGAAATATTGCAAAGCTAAAACAGACTATCCCTACCTGATGCAGAAAAGGCTCAAGCCTTTAGTACCTCCAGACTCTGTAATGCCCTGCTGTCAGGCTGCTCCAGCAATAACCTAAATAAACATCTAGTCCATAACAACAGGAACAGGAACACTAATCGCCGCTGGAGCTTTAAACAGCAGTTGCCCTTGGCTGGGGGAGGAGCACATTGGGAGTCAAAGCAGCTGAATCAGTCGAGGACATCTTGGCATGGGGCACCAGTGATTGCAGACCCGGGAAGGTGGTGGCCTGGGGTCCCAATGGTGATCGGTTGGGCTAGATAAATGTGCAGCGGTTCCCCTTGGAAAAAAAAACAGAGAACAGAGTTAGTTCTATTTAAATTTACATGGTAAGATTTATAACTGTAAAGAATGTAAGTTAAGACTCTCTGTAGCAGCCTAGCTAGAAAGGGCAGAGCCGAGGGGTATGATAGACATGAGAGCACCCCGAGACACCAGCGCACCTCCACTCCACTGTCAACAAACTTGAGTGAACAAGAGAAGTGGCAGGGCGACAGCACCAGATAATGATCCCAAACATAATGCTAAGGCAACACGAGAGTTTCTCAAAGCTAAAAAATGGAAAATTCTTGATTGGCCAAGCCAGTCACCTGATTTAAATCCAATTGAGCATGCCTTCCATGTGCTGAAGAAGACACTTAAGGAAACAAGCCCCCGGAACAAGCAGAAGTTGAAAGTGGCTACAGTAGAGGCTTGGCAGAGCATCACCAGAGAAGATACTCGGCACCAGGTGATGTCTATCAATCGCAGACGTCAAGCAGTCATTGCGTGCAAGGGATATACAACAAAGTACTAAACAAATCTGCTTTAATGTACCTACCTTTACTTTGTCCCAAACATTACGGTGTCCTGAAGGGAGATGCGACAGAAACGGAGGCACCCCTCACTCGCACCGCCGCCAGGCCAAATCAGCACCATGGACAGCCGCCACTGCTCTCAGCCAAGCGGCACATTGTAAGTTTAAACAGAACTATCTCTGTTTTCTATCTGTCTCCCTGCACACAATGTCAGTCCAAAGTCTCAAGAGCAATTAGGGAATACCGTGGCTTAGGTTGATGATTTGGTAGGTGGTATGTTACAAAGTAACATCTGCATCAAGGCCAGAATCCAAGGTTTCCCAGCAGGACATTGGCTAGAGCATCACAATACTTCCACTGGCTTGCCTTCTTGGTGCGAACTCTTTCCCTGATGTAACAATATGACGTGTAAAATGTGCATTAAGTCTGTATGTTTGCAAGTTCAGGATAAGCCAATTATTTATTGGGCAATGATTTGAAATTCTGGTGTCGCAAGTGCCAGTGAAACATGAAGATGGCTGCGTCTACGGTAGGAATCATTTATTAAAGTACACAACAGGGTCGACCTGAGGAGGATGGGTTCCCCTTTTGAGTCTTGGTTCCTCCAGAGGTTTCTTCCTCCAGCTGAGGGAGTTTTTCCTCGCCTCTGTAGCCTTTGGCTTACTCACTAGGGGCTCGGACCTGGACTCTGTAAAGCTGCTTTGTGACAGCTTGGTTGTAAAAAGTGCTATATGAATAAAATTGAATTGAATTGAATATAATTTATACAGCACATAGTGGCTGAAGTGCGCACACTATAGGGAGCGATACAACACTACTCTTGTCAGTGGTCTAGTCAGAATATTTCCAGTGAAAGGATTGATTTTTGTAAATGTATATGAATTGCTGTCAGAGTTGGAGACTATAGCTATGTTTGAAATTGTTCTCTGTTTTTCTCTGCCACTATTCCCTATAACCAAATTGCTAGACAGAGCACTGAAAGGGGAACCATTGCATTAAACAATGAAAGGCTCCTGGCTGCCGTTCTATTTCATCATGCTGTGAAGGTAACTTAGCAACCAAAGTGCCACCACATAAACCAGCTTCGGGCAGACTGCACCAAAGCGCATGCAGGGATGAGATGAAAATTGAAAAGTTTTTTTTTTTCCCCTTTTTTCCCCTCAAACAGGACAAATGCTGCAGTGATCAGGAGAAATTGGCACCATCTTATCAAAATTATTTTCCAATTATTTTCCAATAATGCATTGTAGTACATTTAAATTGTAGCAGTTCATCATCTTTGCTCTCTTAAAAACAACAAGGTTAAAAAGTAGCTCTTTGTTTAGACATGCAGTTCTAGGATAAGCTTTTCATTGATACAGCATCTTTGCATTTATGCTTTGTATCATTTGTATTATATTCTGATTAGTACACAGTGAAAAAGTCATTGAATCCAAATACATTCTCTTAGTATGAGTCATAACACCTTGTCAGGCTTACACATTCATAACAGTGTATAAAGATACTCCAGTGGTCAGAGCCACATCAAGGACAGACTCAAAACCAAGGGCTTGAGTGAACAGATTGATCAGAAATCTGACAAAGAAAAGTAATAATCCTACAGGTTAAGCTTAAAAGATTATTTTTTAACATAATTAATAATGAAATGTGCTGTTATAGAGAAACTTACATAGCAGTGGTGATAGGAACCAGATGCCTGTAGTGTCAGATACCTCTAAAGTTTTGTCTAATTTTTTTTTTAATTAGTCAAGTCAGAGATACATGTACAGCATTCTAAGGTAAATAAGTCCCCAAAGAAACCTTTTTTTAAATTCACGATTTACTATTGTGTAGGATCGCTGGTGGCTAAATATGTGTTGTAGATACCGCAACCCCTTGTTCCTATAACCACTACTGAAAAAAAAATTATCAGGTAATTTCTCTACAATTAACCTTTTTTTCAAACTGAATACATTTTGGGGGGACAAAACATTGAAATTACAATGAAATTACCTTTTTAGAGATCCAAGATCATTTTAAGCACATTTAAGTAAGCATAACTAATATTTAACTGTGTTGTTTGGGCATGCATCATTGTATGCTTGTTTTCTTGGTCCCACAAACCATGCATCTACATCAACCTAGGTGGAAAAAAAAATATTGATATTATACACCAATACACGAAATAGAGTAGTGCAAATAAAAAAGAGTGTCAGCATTGTTCAGCAATATCTAGGCATCCATACAAAATGGCATACACACAGAGTACACAACACACAGAAACACAAAAGGTCCACCGGTCAGATGAAAAATGTGACTGCCTCTGCATTCACCACCGCAACCCTGTTTTAACTAATGTAGCAATAGTTTAAAAGGTTTCCTTACATTACTTACTTACATAGTTTCCTTGTGTGAATATAAAGGGTTACAGATTTAGTCCTATTTTTTTTTTGTTTAGCATTTCAGTCAGTTATGTTCTCTTTTTCCACTTTGCTTTTTTTTTACCTTTCAGTTTTGCTGATTTAATAACTTTTCGTTCATTCTCTTTTTAAAAATTCTTACCATGCTTTGGCAAAATGTTTGTTTTTGTTAATAGTAATACTTGCAGGTGCCTCTGAAATGTGTGAATAATAAGTCATTGTATTTACATTTGCATGCATTACACATTCTTTTGTCCCTTCTAAGCAAATCTGGCTTTAATTACTGCACACTGAGCTCTGTGCACATGATGTGATCTTCCCAGCACGTTTTTTTGAGCTTTTTGCCGCCTTTGATTTGTGACTCATGGTGAGACAGACAGGTCTAATTGCCACGTCTTTGGCCCCATGTGCTGGCACTGTGCTGAGCTGTTCAATGCCGCCCCACAGTGAGGCATTCTGGGAGTCTGCTTTGATTGACTTGCACCCACCCGCCCAATCCTATGACCCGAGGGGTGTATTAATAATACAGCAGGCTCTGGTCAAAGAGATCAAGAATCACGCTGAGACCCCTCCTACTCCAGCGGTCCTTCGATTATCATGGAAATGATCCAGATGCGACCAACATGCACAAGCCTGTAGCCATTAGTGGGTCCCAGGGCTTCGGATGGAGATCCCTGGTGATTTGCAAGTCATTAAAGATGGGGCTTTGGCCACCCATCGTACCGTTTGCTTTAGAAGTCATTTGTACATAATTAACAGCCGAGAACGTTTATGTTCTTCCAGGCGTGGCAGATCAGTCAAGCCATCACACAGCAATTGCTGCCAGGTTCATGTTCTAGTCAAAGCACTGCATGTATCATTTCACCGCTGCTCATATCACCAGCTCCACAGTAGCGGTGTCCCAGCACCATCGCTCATACTGCACATATGAGAACATCTTCATTTTTTTTCCTGTGATATAGATTATGTCAGCATGTCATTTTTCACTCATTTCTTTCTCTAGCATGTGATCTGTTTTACCCATCATCAGATTCTTGATTAGTTAAGTCAAGTGTGCTAGTGCAGCGGTCTCTGACCAAGACGTTGTTTTCTTTTTCACTTTGAATGATTTATGACCATTTATGACGTTTAGTTTCAGGGAAGGAGCTGCATCAATAAATATTTTCAGAGTTCAAATAATCTATTTTCATGCAGGTTAAATGGTCAACTGCTAGTCAATGTGTGTATATGCTGTAAACAGGCCTTGCATCAAGTTAAGCTACGCTCTTTAAAAAATGGGGTTCCTCAGGGGTTCTACAGTAAAGACAGAGATTATATAGTTAGAAGCACGACAAACATTTGAAGGCTTAAATGGTTCTTTGTAGCTCAGAAGACAATTCATTTTATGTGTGCCATTCTAATTATGCTACATTTGCACTTTTTTTTTTTTTTACACTTTAAGCCAGAATTGTTTTATATAGTATTGAAAATAGGTTTACTTGACCATAACTAAACTGGAACACTTTCTGGTGTCGTGTAGAGCTATTTTTAAAAGGTTCTTTAAAGAACCATATACGAGGTTCTCCAACGTACTGAAGAACTATTTAAAGCAAATGCAAAGAGCCACTTAAGCATTCAAATGGTTCTTCAAGCCGTCATGTTTCATACATAACCATTACCTTTACTAAAGAACTCCTTTTCGAGGATGTAGTCATTTTGTGAAGTTGTCATTGTACAATATAATAAATTTGACCTCAAAAGTAAAAAAAAAAAGGAAAATTAATTGGGACCTTTAAAGAATCTTTCTTTTTATGAACGGTTCTATATGGCACTGTTTTGGGACTATATAGAACCCTTTTTTTTCTAAGAGTGCGCATGAAGCAGTACAATGCTGTATACAGTACTGTTTATGGCACCATTTTTCTACATTTGTCCTTCGCTCCTTGTATCTCCCTCTCCTAGGCTTGCTGGGAGAAAGCAGTGCTTGGTTACTACTGTGCTGTATTTTCTCTCCCTCTACTACCGTTCCCCTCACTGCAGATCTCTTCTCGGCTGTGTCTAAAACACACAGCACAGCAGCACAACCCTCCAATCACAGCAGGGGAGCCGCACAAAGTGAGCCACAATGTCTTGAGCCTTGTCGAGCCTGGATAAGCATGGATAAACGAGGAAAGCTAAGCGTGAGCCACCCAGAGGTGTTCAGCACCCCTTCAACGAGTGGCTCTAGCTAATGCTGTGGGGGGTAAGCTGCATGTGTTACATGGTGGCATCAAATGAACTTAGACTATGCGACTTGGATGTTTTTTTTGGTCCTGTGGAAAAAGGAAAAGAACAATGTAAGCAATATGAAAAATGTAAACTGCCAGTAGAAAAAGGTTAAAATTGTAAGGAAGCAAAAACAGGTCAAAATAACAAAAGAAAAACTTGTATTCTATAACCTATATGTACAATTTTACTAGTTAATTATGTTTATAATGTAAGTAATGAAACACTGAAATAACTTTCTGTCCACATTTGGTCCTCATAGTCAAAATTAGCCAAATTAGCAAGTGTTTTTTGTAGAGTGTGTATTTCTACATATAAGACCTACTGTTAAAAACTAGCTTGCATTTCCATGAGAAAATGAAAAGTGTGATTGCGTGGTTGCTATAAAACCAGTGTTTGGAGACACTCAAACACTGGTGGTTGCTATGGTGTTGCTAGGTGGTTACTGATGGTTGCTGAGGTGCAGCAGACCCAAAAAGAAATCCATTCAGAAAATGTTTCTTTTTTACTGTAAAACTCCCCAAACATACACATCTTAAAAACACATCTTACACACACATCAGTATTATAATAAGATTTGTTGAAAAAAACGTAAAAAATGTAACAAACATTTATGATCACAAGTCTGTCCCAGTAACTCCCCCTCTATCTCTCTCTCTCTCTCTCTCTCACACACACACACACACATTTTTTCTGCCTTTTTTACAATTAGAAATAATTATATATTTAGTGACTTAGACCCTTAAATGACAGCATTTTTTTAAAATCTATGTCATTTTTAAGTCCCCAAACACACAGAGGCTCTAAAAAAGCATCAGTGTTTTAGCTGTTAGGCACTGTTTGGCTGCCGAGTTTTTTCTGGGCGGCTCGACAAGTGAGGTAACGTCACAATGCCCTATCTCTCTCTCCTATTTAGAATCATAGGTGACTTTACCATTTTCTGTCTCTCTCCATATAATACAGAGATCTCTCGACCATTTTTTAATGATCAGTACTCTGCGCCTGATCAAAAACTTATAAACAAGCGCACTCCAGGGGATATTAACGGACGTTTTGACATTGGAACCATGCCCATATTTCAAATACTGTAGGAGGAGAAGCTTCCTCAAAATTCACCTATAATAAGAATTAAAAAAAAAAAAAAAAACTTAAGAACACTAGGTGTGAACTCGCCGGCTCTTACCAAGCCATTTATGGATAAGGACAGCTGAAAGTGCACTTAGCCTAATTCACAGCCTGATTTATTAGTGTGATTGCATCTTCTTAAGTTTTACTTTTATTATTATTATTATTATTATTATTATTATTATTATTATTCTTGTTGTAGCTGAATTTGGCACCGCTTCTTGTCGGAGCCCATGCTGAATTTTGGAACAGTTACAATGTCAAAATGTTCATTAATATCAGGAGAAGTGTGCTGGCATAAAACTTTTTGAACGGTTGATCAGGGACAGAGTATTGATCATTTAAAAAATGGTGAAGAGACCTCTGTAACCTACTGGGAGAGAGACAAAATGGTAAAGTGACCTTTAAAATACGTGAAGTTTGTGTGGAGGGATAGCCTGAGTGGCTATCTTTGCGAGCTGGGTGCCAGAGCTGGCTGGGCAGAGGAGAAACACACGCTGTTAGGAGAGCAGAGTGTTAGTTTGAGTGTGAGTCTGCCCTCTTTTTCTCAAGTGGACTTCTCCTCTGTTATTAATGCAGTTGAATATTAGTCGTTTTTGTTTGTTGTGATTTATTAAAAATAATCATTGTGTGAATGCTTGTTTTGCCGTTGTCATTTAGATGATTTGAGGCTGCATCTTAACTCTTCCGGTTTGTGTCTATAGGACAGTAAAATGTGGAAGGGAGACAGGTTAACTTAACCAGCGAGTTTTTTGCTGAAAAGAGAGTTTTCTCTCGTTTTCCCCCCGCACCCCCTCTGACCCCATTTCCCTCCGTGCCTGTGTAGTGAATTTTTTTTTTTTTTTTTTTTTGAGACTTTACTGGACTAACCCTCAGAAAATATGTACACTGCTGTTAAACATCGTTGTTTGCAAAAGGACGCTCTTATTTGGAGTTTGTGTGTGTTTGGGTCCACAGTGGAGGTTCCAAACTTCACAGGAAGCTTTGTTTCATGATCATCTGTCATATAAAAACAGAGATCGCAAACTTCTCAAAAAAATTCCTGAAATGTATGGTTTTTGGAAGTATAAAATAGTGTTGATTTCTTATAATGGCATTGTTTAAAAGTCAAAATAAAATATAATTTTATTTCCCAAGGTAAAAACAGCGAAAATAACCTGGTGTCTGTCTGCATGTGTGTGTGCTTGGGCGCACACGTGTGTGTGGGTGTGTGTGAGAGAGAGAGAGAGACAGACTTACTTGTGATTGTACATTGTTTGATTTTTTACATTTTTTTTCAACAAATCTTATTATAATACTAACGTGTGCGTGAGCTGAAGTGTTCCAAAAGCTTTATTGGTGGGTGGGGTCTAAGGTACGTGTTGAAATGTTTCCAGTTACTCACATGGCCTCGGAGAAGAAGCGGCTCCAAAAAACAGGTGGAATAACAATAAGGACTACGTGCATTTCCATGAGAAAATGCGGAGTGCGAACACACACAAAAAATTGTGTTTAAAAAAAATTCGCTCACACCATGGATTTGAACCACAATCTCCTGACTCTGAGGTCTGCACCTTACCGCTGCCCCACTGGGAGGTGTGAACATGCCTGCTTTTAACAACCCAAGGACGTCTGAAATAACCACGTTCACAGGATAATTATTTTTAATCAAACCACAACAAATAGTGAGACACATCTCTTTTTTATAAGACCTTAGCTTTAGCGTCTTGAAGTCTGTTTATGAGTGTTTTGTATGTTTTGCTCTGCGTTTTTTTCTTCGTGTTTGTGTTTCTCTGCTTTTTGTCCTTTTCCGGCCTCCATACCTGTCACACACTCTCTCTCCGACATACATTTTAAAGGTGACTTGACTGTCCTCTCTCTCTCCTCACATATTACAGAGGGGACTCAACCACAAAAATTGATTTTTTAAACAATCAATACTCGGCCCTTGATCATCTGATCGATTTGCTGTGCACAAGTGCACAGAAGGGGATATTAACAGACGTTTTGATTTTGGAACCATATTGCGCAATCACACAAAAAAAAATTAAGAAGAACTAATAATAAAAATAAAACTTAAGAGGAGCAATAGTGTGACAAAAATGAGTCTTTGGAGTGAAGTCTTAGAAAAACCACATTTGGTTCACTAAAGCATCTGTCAGAAGATGACAGAATAATTTTTACAAATGAGATGAGACACTGCATGGTATGTATGCACAGGTAAACATAAAATAAAGCCAGCACAACCGGATATACACCGGCTCTGTGTGCAGCAGATGAGTTTTTGACAATGCGCACCTGGATCGCAATATTCCGGCCGAGCTTGTAAAACTATCAGGGTCTTTGTGGATTACAGTCCCAGTTCGAAGGTGACAGAGGTGGTGTAGAATGAAGGAACCAAATGTGTGACTGCTCTTCATATGTGCTACACTAGCAAGCAACCCGCACAAACGTCTTCTGCCAAGTCTCTTCATCTCCAACACAAAATCACTCCCAAATAAAATAGAGGAGCTGGAACTCACCATCTCCACATACAGGACTGCTGCATTATGAGGCTATTGAGCTTGCAGGCCATGTACTACACTGAGCTGACAGCTCCAGAAACTCTGGTAAAAGAAGTGGGGGAGGACTGTGTGTATGCATGAATAACAACTAGTGTGCAAATGCTAAGATCACTGATACTCACTGCTCTCCAAACTTGGAGTATGCATCAATAAAATGTCCATTCTTTTTGCCAAGAGAATTTTCAGTTATCATAGTCGCCGCTGTATACATACCTCCAGATCATAACTCCACAGTTGCCTTGGGTTTTCTGCTAACTGCCATTAGCAAATAACTGAATACCCACCCAGATGGAGTGTTTGTAATAACAGGTGATTTCAACCAGGCAAATTTAAAGGCGGAGCTTTTTCTTTCAATTCTATCAACAAGTCCAGTGTCCCATGAGCGGAAAAAAACACTCCTGACAATGTGTACAGTAACCTCAAGCATGGGTTTAAAGCATTTAAAGCACCTCTCCAACATCTGGGCCAGTCAAAGTCAAAGTCAAAGTGAACTTTATTGTCTCAACCATATACTGTATAAAGAGAGACGAAATGGTGAAGCTCAGGTTCCACAGTGTACACATGCTACAGACATAAGACATTGTGAAACAAACAAAACAGTGCAAATAAGAAGAATAAAATAAGGTAAGGGTGAGTTTTAACCTGTCCTGAGTGTGTGGACAGCTCACTGTGCATTGTATATGAATATAAGTAAAATAAAATGTGCAAAGGTTGAAAAAATGTGCAAAAAGTCTGAACAGCATAGCCAATGTAGCCAGTGTAAACAGTATAACAGGATAAAACAGTATGAAACAAGTGAAAATAGTAGCTTGAGTAAACATTCTTCAAGGTTTGTGTGTTCTTAAAGAACTGTGCAAACAGTATGGCAGTATGGAAAATATAACCAGTATACACAGTATAACAGTATCACCAAGTATAAATAGCAGGTATGGATTTTTAAGGTTTGTGTGTGACTTTCAGTCTATGTATATCTGATAAAGTGGCTGTGCATGAGTGTAAGGTCAGTGTAAACAGTTTGTAGGTCCCTGGTGGCAGCATGGTGTTGAGGAGCCTGACAGCCTGGGGGTAGAAACTGTCCCTCAGTCTGGGGCAGACCTGGCTCTGATGGTGCGGTATCTCCTCTTTGATGGCAGGAGTGTGAATAGTCCGTGTGAGGGGTGGGAGGGGTCCTGCACACTGCTGCAGGCCTTACGAAGAGGAATGTCTCTTCTAGTGAGGGGAGAGGAGCCCCAATAATGTTCTCTGCTGTCATCACTACCCTCTGCAGGCGCTTGCAGTCAGACATGCTGCAGTTGCTGTACAAGGTAGTGATGCAGCTGGTCAGAACACTTTTGATGGTCCCTCTGAAGAATGTGGTGAGGATGGAAGGTGAAGGTCTTGTTTGTTTCAGCCGTCTCAGGAAGTGAAGTCTCTGCTGGGCTTTCTTTGTTAGCGAGGTGGTGTTGCATGTCCATGTGAGGTCCTCAGCTATGTGCACCCCAAGGAACTTGGTGCTCCTAACAATCTCCACAGCACAGCCATTGATGTTAAAGGGTGTGGGTTGGACGTGATTTTCCACAATCATCTCTTTAGTCTTGTCGACATTAAGAGAGAGATTATTGTCCCTGCACCACACTGACAGCCGTTTCGCCTCCTCTCTGTAGGCTAAGAGACTCGTCATTGCTGCTTATCAACCCCAGCACAGTCGTATAGTTAGCGAACTTCACAATGTGGTTAGTGTTGTTTGTGGCTGTGCAGGTGTGGTTGGTGTTCTGTGTGGCTGTAAAGGTGTGTTTCGTGCTGTGTGTGGCTGTACAGGTGTGGTTGGTGCTGTGTGTGGCTGTGCAGGTGTGGTTGGTGTTGTGTGTGGCTGTGCAGGTGTGGTTGGTGCTGTGTGCGGCTGTGCAGATGTGGTTGGTGTTGTGTGTGGCTGTGCAGGTGTGGTTGGTGTGTGTGGCTGTGCAGGTGTGGTTGGTGTTGTGTGTGGCTGTGCAGGTGTGGTTGGTGCTGTGTGTGGCTATGCAGATGTGACAGGTGTTGTGTGTGGCTATGCAGATGTGACTGGTGTTGTGTGTGGCTATGCAGATGTGACTGGTGTTGTGTGTGGCTGTGCAGATGTGGTTGGTGCTGTGTGTGGCTGTGCAGATGTGGTTGGTGCTGTGCATGTGTGGTTGGTGCTGTGTGTGGCTGTGCAGGTGTGGTTGGTGCTGTGTGTGGCTGTGCAGGTGTGGTTAGTGTTGTGTGTGACTGTGCAGATGTGGTTGGTGCTGTGTGTGGCTGTGCAGATGTGGTTGGTGCTGTGTGTGGCAGTGCAGATGTGGTTGGTGCTGTGTGCGGCTGTGCAGATGTGGCTGGTGCTGTGTGCGGCTGTGCAGATGTGGTTGGTGCTGTGTGCGGCTGTGCAGGTGTGGTTGGTGTTGTGTGCGGCTGTGCAGGTGTGGTTGGTGTTGTGTGTGGCTGCATGCAGGTGTGGTTGGTGCTGTGTGTGGCTGTGTGCAGGTGTGGTTGGTACTGTGCAGGTGTGGTTGGTGCTGTGTGTGGCTGTGCAGGTGTGGTTGGTGCTGTGTGGCTGTGCAGATGTGGTTAGTGCTGTATGTGGCTGTGCAGGTGTGGTTGGTGCTGTGTGGCCATGCAGGTGTGGTTGGTGCTGTGTGGCTGTGCAGGTGTGGTTGGTGCTGTGTGTGACTGTGCAGATGTGGTTGGTGCTGTGTGTGGCTGTGCAGATGTGGTTGGTGCTGTGTGTGGCTGTGCAGGTGTGTTTGGTACTGTGCAGGTGTGGTTGGTGTAGTGTGTGGCTGTGCAGGTGTGGTTGGTGCTGTGTGTTGCTGTGCAGGTGTGGTTGGTGCTGTGTGGCTGTGCAGATGTGGTTAGTGCTGTATGT
>JBBPCZ010027220.1:0-14040 GCA_037974445.1 Brycinus macrolepidotus
TGGAATCATCTGCACCTGTTTCTTCACTGGTTCAGGCCTTAAGTTAGATGTGCTTTGTTCTGCTTGAATGATTCATGTGTAGGTCACTGTGTGTCTTAACAAACAAAAAACTGATCAGGTTCAGGGACTGGACTGATAATCAGAGTTTTTGAAAGTCCTTCAGGAAGCCTGGAGAACTGTTTCTCAAGACTACATTAAAAGTACAAGAAAGTCTGGGTCTTTGGAAGCAAAATATATAGAAATGAGGGGTGGCTCTAGACTTTTGCAAAGTACTGTATAGGTTTTAGTTAATATTTGAATGATTTTGAATGGAGTTTTATGCTTTTTAATACGTTTCTGCGCTCAGTTTGGTGAATTCCATTTTAATATATGGTAAATATCAGTTGGGTGAATTGCAGGGCCTTGAGCTGAGGTGAGCTGTAATGTCAGCAAAAAAGGCTTCTGTTCCAAATGCAGATGGAGCGTCCTCCTGTGCTGAGCTTATCCCAACTCCCACTTATAGCAGTCTGTACTTGACGTTCTCCGTATTGAGAAACACCCAGTGAACGTTGTGTGTTCTTTTTGTGAACGCATGTTTTTGTAGCGTTGATCAGCCGTGTGTTCAAGTCCGAGTTTATTTATGAAATACATTTAAAACAACTATGGTCAACCAAAGTGCTGAATGGTATGGTCTGCATGTCATATATAAATAAGATAATAAAATAAAAATATATAAAAACACACACACAGACAGTATAAACAAACACAGAGCCGAGAGTAATGAACTCTTGGGACTGATAATGGGTAAAATGACTCTAGCTTCCTTATGCTATTATTCTTTTAACTCATTATGCTGCATTTTCTGTCCCGTTACGCTGTTGCACACTGTTGTATATCTGATTTTACTATGTATTGTAAGGTGTCACTGAGTACCTTGAAAGGTGCCTATAAATAAAATGTGTTGTTATCGTCATTGTTCTTATTATTATTGTTGTTTTTATTACAAAAATTGAGTTAAAACACAGTAGGAACTTAAAACAGAAAATAGAAATCAATAACACATATAGAAAGAATAAGTACAGAAATAAAATGTATAGTTGGACAATAAAACGGGCTCTCAAACTGAGTTAAAAGCCAGGTAATAAAAATAAGTTGTAAGATTTAAAAGATTGTTCATTCCGAGCTTGGAGGCGATGACCTCTTTGCTTTTTTTTTTTTTTTTTTTTTTTTTTTTGCTGGTGTGTTTTAACACGTTAAGCTGGATTGTGCGTTAGTCAGTATCCTCATACCTGCACACACCGAAGGGCACGGCCGAAACAGATGGTGACGAACAACCCAAACAAGAAATCACCTGTGTTTCTGTTCCGGAAGCTCCTGTTCCTCCTGCTGCCCATTCCTTCATCTGTCAGAGGTGAGGAAGGTGAGTCGCTAGGACGGGGTGTGTTGAACAGTCATTCCTCTCACTGGAATGTTGAACGGCTTCATTACAGTGCATCTCCACAAAAACTCTTGAGGAAGTGACTCGGGTCCACTGACTCTCCTGCCGAGTCATAAAACAAAATGACACAAGGTGGATTTTATGCTGTGATGTTGCCTGTGGTGTTGCCTGTAATGACACTCTGCATTCACTTAAAACAGCAAGGCTGTGGGACAGACTGCAAAATTTTTAGCCTGTTTTCATTCATTCATTCATTCATTCATTCATTCTTTCTGTCTTTCTTTCTTTCTGTCTTTCTTTCTTTCTGTCTTTCTTTCTTTCTGTCTTTCTTTGTCGTTCTGTCTTTCTTTCTGTCTTTCTGTCTTTCAATTGAATACAGACATGCACTGGTAATGTTGGCTCTGAATAATACTTTTAAATGGGGCAAACGTCCTTTTTTGCTTTTTTATTTTTATTTATATATTATATCTATTGTAATACTGTGACAAAAGACTGGTGTGTAGTGATAATTCTCACTTAATCAAGACACATATCATTAGGGCAGCAACACTGTTGGTGAGTGGTGGATATTGTGTAGTGAGTGGTGGATATTGTGTTCAAAAGTTTGAACATCCCTGATCCAATAACATGTTTGGTTGATTTCCTAAGTGAAAATGAGCAGCGTCCTCTATAGGAAGCACACTTCAGTTCCTGTTTATTTGCAGAAATTCACTTAAATGTGCCATAAGAGCCGTAAGAACATATTTTATGTTTTTATCAAAATGTTTTATTATCGGACAAACAGCACCTGCATAATCAAATATGAAAAAATATGTTGCTTATTTTCACTAAGAAAATCAACAAAACACATAATTTGCAATTTCCAGCATATTCATTCTCAGACACTAAATATCATGTCTAACTTCTTTGTTCAGATTCAGCTTTTTTTTTTCTGTCACATAGTTAAATACAACGTGTAATTAAATGTGCCCCTGAAACGTCTATAATTACAATATAATTACAGTAAATTAAAGAGAAAATTAAAGGCTAAAACTAAGTAATAAAAAAGGAGAAAAAAATATATTCAAATATTGAGTGTAAACAAGTCATAAAAAACAGATTTACAGCAAAGCCACATCTCCTTTTTGTTCCTTTTAGAATACAGTCCAGCGTGTACATTTTTGCATACTTTAAATTCTTATGCACACCAGCCTCCCTGCTGATTTACCCAACCCTAATGGGACCTAATGGCTCATCTGTGGTTTCAAATATGAGAGTGTGTGTCTGTGTCTCTGTGTGTGTGTGCTTGTGTGTGTGTGGACAGTTCCAACCATATATCATGGGAAGCTAAATTTTCCTTGGTTTTTTTTTTTTTTTTTTTTTTTAAATAGGAGTGTGTTGTTGCCTCTGAGCACTTCTAAAGTTTCAAAATGTACCGTTTGTTCTCCAGTCCACCCAGTCCATACGTGGAAACTAAGCAGCAAAACCAGCCTGATCTCACAAACCCAACACATTTCCACACATCCGTCTGTTCGGCCTGCAGCCGTTTAGCCCCGGACTCCCGCACTGAAGTTATAGGGGGTGTTGCAAAGCAGCTGTATTTGAAGTTTCAGGCCTGCAGACACTCAGATGCCTGCGTGAGCTTGGTGTCAGAGTCCTTCAGTGTGTCCTGCGAGAGACGTCCTTATGTCCTTTTGCATAATATTTGACATCCGAACACGTCCAGCAAATCTGTGCCTTCAGATTTACCCAAACGACACAGCTGGCCGTGTGACCCACTTAACAGCAGAACATCTGTCTGCCTTCTCTCTCTCTCTCTCTCTCTCTCTCTCTCTCTCTCTCTCTCTCTCTCTCTCGTTCTGTCACACCCACTCTTCCTCATACTCTTGCTCTCTCTCTCTCTCTCTCTCTCCCTCCCTCCCCTCTTCTCTCTTCCCTCTTCCTCTCGCTCGCTCTCTCTCTCTCTCCTTCCCTCTCTTCCCACCGCCCCCCCCTCTAAATCCTACTTATCATCGTTTGCCTTCAGTGATGTGAACACAAGCAGATCGATGCTGACGTAAAATTCCCCTCCCTCCGTAAAGCAGATTTGGCTTGTTAAGAAACCACTGCTGCTCAATCTGTGAAGTCTGATGTCCGAAATAGAAAGAAAACAAAAGCTTATCATGCTTCATTCACAAAGACAGTGGTTTAATGTCTTCAGTTTCAGATCTGTTGGACACGTCTGTGACAACTGTTACAAAGATCACTCGGCGTGCCACTGTTGTAATCTCCTCATTACGGTAATTTAGAGTCATCTGGGCGTGAATAATATGTCAAAGATCACGAAACTTCAAGACATTTTCAAGATACAGTCAGTGTTTTTTTTTTTTTCGTTTTTTTTTTTTGTGTAGCAGATAAATAATCAGAGAAAATCAAAGTTACCATCAGAAACAGATGCTTTTTAATTGAACATTTCAAGCGTGATCATTTTCAGCACATGCATTAGATTTTACAATTATATTACAGCACAACAAGAAGTGTGCAAACTGGGTTTTTACTAGTTGGGTCGAGACAAATATAGAAGTATAGATAAAAGACACTCATTCACTGGGACTTGTTATTTAACTTTCTGTAACACTAAGAGAGTAGCACAAAGTAATGACCGGTGTTTGTTAGGTAAGTAATAATCATAATCAGCACTATCAGGTGCGGAAGCAACTTCCATTAAAAGTGTGTTTTGAGTTTTCTGGGGGGGTTTTTTCCAGAAAGAACAGTAAAATATGTAGATATTATACAGTCCACAGTAATCCATCATGTTCCAGAGGTTCGGGAGGTGGAGATCAGGCTGAAAAATCCTGCAGGATTGCTTTAAAATTCCACTTTTTCTGTCATATTTGCCTGTTTCTAAAGTCTGTCACTCTTCCAGTTTTTTTTAAAAAAAATGCAGTGTCGACTGGGCAGAGGACCAGATTGTGGTTGTAATTGGGTCTGCAGGACATTTGGGTTCCCCTGCAGGTCCTTGTCCCTTAGTACACATGTATTTTTAAAGGGCCCATTTGACAGAAAGCTACATTCCCCATGCTTTTTGTTGAGCTTGAGGAAGTCTGTAATATTAGAAGTCTTTAACAAAAGTGCAGTGCTTCACAAAATTAAGAATTCATATCAATACAATCTTGATTTGAGACCTTTTGTCAGTACAGTGCAAAAATAAGTGGCTGAAAATTTGCCACTTCCTAATTTAATACGTTAATGTTTCTGTTTTGACTTTAGTAGTGCAGTTGGCATTAATAAAGTACAATAATTAACACAACTTGTGCTTAATAGTGTCCTGATCTTATGCTCTATCCTCAAGCTAACGTTAGCCACAAGCTAACATGCTAGTAATCACAAAAGATACAAATGAATTCAGTTCAATACAGTGTGATATTTTACAGTTTTGCCCCCCCCCCCCATGCAAACCAAGCTGCGAAAATGGCTTTATTTTGGTTGCGTTGTTTTTGAGACATCACAAAAAAACAATACATTTACATATATCTGCCTGTTCCCCCTGCAGCATTTTAGTTCCACTCGTTCTCACTGTTGTTCAGTCTTGCTTTTTGAACGAGGCACAAGGGCAGCCAATCAGAACAAAGGTTGTTTATGCTACAGGTCAGTTGTTTGGGCCCGAGATACGCTGCTCTTTCAAAATTGTGTTCCAAGAAAACATTAGAAATACTTAAAAAAATGTGCCTGCTTTTGAAGTGTAATGTAACACCATACGCTGTAAGTGCAGTTTACCGGATGCGAACGCTTATGTACGAGTTTCATCAAAATAACCATCCATTACCTTTATCACAGCAGCACAGATTCGCCACATCCTTTCCAGCAATGTTTGGAAATAACTTGTGTCCAAACCCTCCCAGCACATTTTCAATTTGCTGAACGCTCATTTTGAACTTGTGGGTGCAGCTCGTCTCATGACAGCTCAGTGGGAGAAAGATCTGGAGACTGAGGAGGCCAAGACATCATTCTCAAAACTTTTTGATTTTCTTTGGACTGAATATAATTTTGGCTTGGGATCATTATCCTGTTGAAGATAAGTCACTGGTTTATGCCCAGTGATGCATAAACCAGAAGGACTTGTGTGATGTTGAATCGAGTGATACTTTTTTCATGATTCAACACAAAGTGAATGTCAGTGCACTAAAAGTAGACCTTCATATGTCTCTTCAAAACCAATAGCTTGAACCTTTGTGGGTAAAGAATGTGTTTCTGCAGACTTTAAAATTAAATTGGGGCAGCTGGTGGCCTAGTGGTTAGGGCGTTGCCCCTGCAATCAGAAGGTTGTGGGTTCGAATCCCAACTGCTAGTGTCATCACTGACTTAGCCTTGAGCAAGGTACCATCCCCACACACTGCTCCCCGGGTGCCCCTCGTTGGTGGCAGCCCCCTGCTTTACTTTTTAAAAAGCAGTATGGTACATTTGTTTTTTTTTTATGTTTTCTTGTAATAAACATTTTAAAAAGCAGCATATCTTTTGTTCTTGGAAAAAAAAAGAAAAAAAAAATCCGAGAGTGGGCCCAAACTTCTGGAACGTATTCCAGTCTGAGCCGAGGGGATGGTGAGAGCAGATCTGGAGTAGATGCGGGTCAGATACGCCCACTATACTTGGCTCATTTTCACTTCCCAGCAGACTAGAGGAACAGGATAGTAATCTCATTTTCATGTTTTGTGTGTGTGTATGTATGTGTGCGTGTATGTGTGTTGAGTGCAGACAGTAAATCTTTAACACATGAGAGGCGGATAAAATGACCCAGCAGGAATTGGAGCAGAAGTAAGTCACTGTGCGATGTGAGCCAATGGTGGAAAGGCCTCGGAACTTTGTGCTGAAGGTCCACCCCCGGCTTTTTCTTGCTTCTTCATTCCAGCTGCACTTCTCGAAGCCTGCTCTCGCCAGCCTTTCGGCTCGAGGGGCTTGTATGGCTCATATGGCTCATATCTCAGGGTTTAGGCTCAGGCAGCAGACACGGGGCAGACGAGGCCAAGCCCTGATACCATTTTTCTGGCTGCAGAGATCAAGTTTGACACGACCTGTGACCTAGACCGACCTGCAATATATACAAAAGCACACGACATTTAAGCCTCGTTTCCTGGTTCTTGTTTTAAGGTCTTAGAGGGGTTGCAGGAGCTTGTGAAAATATGGGCATTTCCACGTTTTAATCATTTTTATTTATGCAAGACAGTGATAGGGGGTGTATAAAGGGGGGTAGGTCTGAATGTGGCAATTAAAAATGCGTTTTAATTTGATCCGTTATTTGATAGCAAGAGCAAGCTAGCAAGAGTTGCCTGAATTTATCTCATTTGAACCATTTCCAGTTTATTACAGCAGTCAGCATTATGAAAGTACAGTGTTTTATAAAAATGCATTCACTTCAAGGTAGTATACACTGTCTGGGAAACGCACACCGTTTCCAGTTTTCTGGTAATGAGGAAGCTGTATTTCCAGGGGAGTTTCTGAGCTTGCTGTGAGCGCTCTCGTTCAGTTTATTTATGCTTTATGCAGTCCTGCATTTATGGGAATTTGAAGCACAGTAAGAGATTTTCAGCTGCAAACTCTGAGTGTTCTATTTTAAATGTTGAGGAGGAGCCTTCATTAATTAACTTTAAAGTTAAGACTTATTCTTCTCTTTCTTCTACTTTTTCTTCCTCTATTCATTTTTTTCTCCATCTGCTGCTTCTTCTCGTTCTCCTACTTCTCCTCCTTTTCCTCCTCCTGCTTCTCTTTCTCCTGCGTCAACTTCTTCTGCCTCATCTTTCTTCTCTCTCTTCTCCTGCCTTATTCATCTCCTCCTTCTTCTCCTTCTCTTTCTCCTCCTGCCTCTTCTTATTCGTCTCCTTCTTCTCCTTCTCTTCATTCTACTTCTCCCCTTTCTCCTACATCTACTGCATCTTCTTTTTCTCCTCGTCTTCCTCCTCCTCTGGGTGTTTCGTGTATTAATTTTTTGGTGTGTATATTTATTTGAGACATTATCTAGAAAATATTACGTTGTGTCTGTTCCAATATCCCACCTCTAAACCACACAGACTGTGCAGAGACTTTTTTTTCAATCCGCGTTTAGTATTATCACAAGATTGGGGAAAAAAAGTGCGTTTTGATTCATAATTACTGTTACTAATTGAATCCAGCCAGAAAAAAACTCAAAGAAGACACTCTTGAAAGATATTATTAATATGAAGTCTACAAAATGGGAAGACATAATGACATTTTAATTATTCCGCTTAAAGATTATGATTAAAGTGTTTTTAACAGAACAGGTTTTCTGCGCATTGTTTGGTGGTTAACTAAAGTTAAGATGGACAGTCCAACTTCATCCACAGTACGGAACACCCGGGCTGTGCTTGGTCTCCTGCTCTAGATTAGGATCTCCTAATAGAACTCCACTTATCTTTGAAGCCGGTCTGGTGCTACTGGAGCTCTGTAATGCGATGCAGGACTATCGTGTTAAGTTTGTTGTTGTTTTTTTTTTTTTTGTTGCAGATAAGCGCCTGTATTGCTGTTGGATGCCTCTAGTGCTGCAAACTGGGATCCTGAGAGCCGGGTCATAAATGACAAGGTAACGGTGCTGTTCAGTGTCTTTCCACACTTGGGCTACAGTTTATAAACAACTGTAAAATATCCCAAAGTCGCTGAATTGTCAGTTTCATTGCAGATAGACGTGATCCTGTTTTATGATTATGACTTGTTGATTGAATTCAGAGGCGCTGTGGGAGGCCAGAATACTGCAGGCTTTTTTAATAACAAAGCTGTATTTGCAGAGTTATAAATCCATCGCTGAGACGAAGAGATTACGTAAGCCATAATACACCGTAGACATTATACGACTTTGGTCTGTCCCAGATGAAAGAGGACAATAGTGAAACAATTGTGTCGATTTCTTTGGTCGTGGCTCCTAAACGGTGGTCCTACATTGTACTGTGAGAGAGGTTCAAAGACAGCCGTCGTCACGGCGACCAAAGACAGCCTGCGATTATTTTCTGACAATGTCAGAAATTTAGGACGACCATCAGTGTGTGCTGCTATGACCTACGTCTACTGACCAGCCAATAAAAATGCAGCATGAAATGACGACGTGTTCACTACTAACTTACATTGTAGTTTACGATTCAATAGGCATCATCGTACATCTACACACCTTCATTCACACCGTCGTACATCTACACACCTTCATACACACCGTCGTACATCTACACACCTTCACACTCACACCGTCGTACATCTACACACCTTCACACTCACACCGTCGTACATCTACACACCTTCACACTCACACCGTCGTACATCTACACACCTTCACACTCACGCCGTCGTACATCTACACACCTTCACACATCTACACACCTTCACACTCACGCCGTCGTACATCTACACACCTTCACACTCACGCCGTCGTACATCTACACACCTTCACACTCACGCCGTCGTACATTTACACACCTTCACACTCACGCCGTCGTACATCTACACACCTTCACACTCACGCCGTCGTACATCTACACACCTTTCCACACACACGCCGTCGTACATCTACACACCTTTCCACACACACGCCGTCGTACATCTACACACCTTTCCCCACACACACCGTCGTAGAAGGCATAAGGGAGTGATCTGACCTAATTCGTCTGAACAGTCAGACTTGGTGGTTTCATCATATCTACACTCTTGCCATACGCAAGGCCTCTTCTCTGCTCCTCTTTTCCATAGAGGGCTGCAAACTGAGCTTAGAGCCAAGAACAATAGTCTCAGTTCTTGTCTAGTGCTCTCGTGGAAAAGCACAATAGCTCCACTCTCCAAAGCTCGAGTGGTCATGACCATAAGTACATGGTCCGTGAACCTCCCTCCTTGAACAGGAAAACCGTACATACCATGGATTTCAGTGTATTCAGTGTGTGATCCACTGTAGTATCTTTTAAGTCAAGTAAAGCAGGTTTATTCTTATTTCAGCCCTACACAGAACACCGTGAAACGAAACAACATTCCTCCAGGACCATGAAGCAACACAAGAATAAAAACAGAAACACTACATTAGTGCAGACAGGACAAAATACACACAGTGCGAAGAGAGCAAGAAAAACACAAGAGCAACAAAACAAGACAAGACACAATTTAGTGCAGTCGAGGTTTGAATGAATACAGTGTAATGACAGATACTGTATTCTAGCAGTGGAGTTGTTACACGTGCAGAATTGCATAATTGAGGTTGCAATAAATAATAATTGTGCAAATAATAGTAGCAGCAGGACAGAGACTGTGCAGTATACAATAAATAACGGGTGTTTACTGTGGCAGTTGGGGTGTAAGTTGTTTGTTCAAGGCAGAATGGTTCAGTGTGTATATGAATTATGTAAGGAGAGAAATAAGTTCAATTCAGGTGCGTGCATGCGTGAGTGCGTGTGGTTTATGATTCAGATCTGATTGATGAGTCTGATGGCCTGAGGGATGAAACTGATTCCCATTCTAGCAGTAGAGGCCCAAATGCTACAGAACCTTTTGCCAGACCTTTTGCCTTTTGTGAGGAATGTCAGCAACTCGATGTCTGGCAAACCTAAGGCCTCTGTTAATCCTCAGTGGATAATCACCACTGCAAATACGTATTGATCTGTATGTGTTGTGATCAGTCAGTTCTGTTGGGTTAATGGGAATCCTGTGGGGAGCAGGAAATGACATCACAGAAGCAAACATATGGGCTCTGGTGCTGAGCCAACATCTTACAAATTTCTTGTTTTATTGTTTTCTCTGTGGTCCTTTTTGTATGGACCATTTTAAAACCCAGACATAAACAGACTGTTTTTGTTACTTTAACTTTAGAACTGACGTATGTAAATGACCTCTTTCCTGATTGGCAGCCCTGTATTGTGTCTAATTTAAGAAGCAGTCCATTCTGAAACACTTCTGATAACTGGAACAGGAGTGAGTGGAGCTAAACTGCAGTTAAAATAGACAGTTAAATAGGCAGTTATATGTAAACATATTGGGTTTTTGTGACATCACAAAAGCAAAGTGTTCAAACGGGGCTTTTTCTGCAGGTTTGTTTCCAGAAATGGTCTGGAGATGATGTAATATGTTGTGAAAAACACATTGCTACATATTTTTGTGTATTATTTTTGATTCAAGATATATTGTTCAACAGAAAAAAAAGTAGGTTTTTTTTCCATGATATGTGGCTTTCAAAGAACAGTAATGATTACTTCCCCTTCAACCACACCACTATTCGTTGCATTAATGAGAATAAGGAAATATTCTTGCATTTTTTTGGTTTTCTAAGAAAGTGCATTTCAGTCTGAGACCAGGGGTTTAGTTTCAAGCATGAAGGCTTGAAAATGGCACGGATCCAGCTCTGCTCTGCTAAACCTTGATTAACCCACTGAAGAATTCCAGACGCTCGCCTGGCTTGCCTGCACTCCCCCGACTTTCCTTCCTGCAAGGTTTGCCCATCTAGACCACATATTTAGTGCTCGGTGGAAGCAGGCAACATAGACACGGTGGGGTGGGGGTGGGGGTGTTGGGGAGGGACAAAATAAGGTTCTGGATTTAGAAGCGGTCTTGTCCCCCAGAGTGCCGTCAGGGTGAGTCATAACTCAGCAGTCTGATGGAGGCTGTGAGATATAACTGAGCACAGATGTAGTGGAGCATGAAAAAGGCCTCCATCAGAGCAATCATGCCTGGGTCCCGCAGTTCAAGAGCCGCTTCAACCTCTGGACCCGTCTGCGGCCCCCATCGCCTCCTGCTTGCGGTTCCGACATCAGAAATATGAGAACGGTCTCTCCTGCTGCCAGCGTTTCACTTCAACGTCCTTGAGTTTTCTGGACCATTAGGGTAGAGAAGTGCTGTGCATTAAAGGAACAGCTTGCCAAAAAATCAAAAATACACAATTTTCAATTTGCCAGCGTGTATTTGATCAGTCAAGACACATTTGGAGTCAAAAATGTGCTTTTTAAGGTTAGCTTTGGAGTCATGTCTCGTTAAGTTTTGTAGATCAAAGTAAATCACACTGTGTCTTAAACCTCATCCACAAGTCTGGGCCACGTTAATGAAGAGCTGGATGCAGTTTGAGTGGGTTGAAAGACGTTTTGGGAAAGTATGAACAGACAAGATTTGGGTGACTATTGACTACTAGTGTCACTGCATGGGTTCTACAGTGTACAGAAGCAAAATTTGGACTCTAAACATGTCTTGACTGATCAGCCACAATTGGGTAAGTGGAGGATTATGTAAATCTTCTTTTCTCCCAAACCATGCCTTCAAAGGAGTACATTCACAATTGCTTACATTTCCTTTTAAGGAGTAAAAACTAGTATTAGAGCTGTACAGTAAAGACAAAATACCAAATTGCAGTCATATAGCTACATGCCTTGCAGTGTTTTTAACTCTTGATGTGTTGTGGTTAAAGATTGCCCAGTATTATATGTTCCTGGTGCATTGTGTGTAATCCTGAAACAAAATAATGAAAATGTCATGAAAGAAGTATCATGGGATTGTGCTTTTTCCGTATTGGCATTCCTAGTTAAAGGGTTAAAGAAGCAAATTGATCCATCCTGTTCAGCACAGGCCCTTCTAATGTTGTCGTTAGTGCTTTTGCAGAGCTGCCAAGCCTGAAACATGTTACGTAAACACTCACTCTTCTTGTTTGCTGGGACTTTGGATCTGCATCGCCTTGGAGCTGTTAAGCGTTTTGGCACCAGCTCAGTTCACTGCGCTGGCACTTAGCAACACGGCCTTACGTGGAATTCAGTGGCACTTAAGAGCTCCTTCTAAGACTGACGAGCAATTCACAGTTCACTTTTTGACGTGAGCAGCGAGGGCTCATGAATGGCCTGATGTCCCGTGGGTGGGACAGTTGCTTTTTTGCAGTCGGCCAAAATGAAAGCAGTGGAGCTACAAACAATACATTATTTGCTGTATCCTCCTGGCAGCCATGCATTTCTTTTGGTCCAGCATTTGCTGTGGCTCCTCTTCCAGACTCCAACTGCGAGTCTTTATGAATTTAATCCAGGCAGATGGCAGACTTTTAAATGGGGCATGTGCAGTCAGCGGGTTCAACAGAGTGAGGGACTCCCTCTCTGTCCCACACTGGCCTTCATCTTGGCAAACGGGAGCAACTACAGGGCTCTTCTAAAGCCAGAGCAGGGCTGGGTATCATTCATTTCTCATTACTTTGATTGCTAGTCCTGAATGATAGTTT
The DNA here is from genome assembly GCA_037974445.1 of Brycinus macrolepidotus. Taxonomy (NCBI): domain Eukaryota; kingdom Metazoa; phylum Chordata; class Actinopteri; order Characiformes; family Alestidae; genus Brycinus; species Brycinus macrolepidotus. The sequence goes on from JBBPCZ010027220.1 coordinate 12,597, forward strand.
TCATTTTTAAATCCAAAAAGTATTAAGTTAAAAGTAAACTGTGATAAGAGTGTACAGAAGCAAGCAAGTAAGTGTAGCAGACAAAATGGTTTGCAGTAGTGACGTCACGATTACTCAGTTAAAATTGATTACTTGGTCCTTGTTGAAACAAAGTGGTATTTACTTTGTAATCTGAATCCTAAACAGGGAATCTGCAGATGTTTAGCAGATTCTGCACAAGGCGGCGTTATTATGACTCTTATGAAAGTGAGGAAACCCACACTAGCAGGATTTCACAAACGTGTGTTTATAGTTTCAGACTTGTTAATAGCTACAAATGACAGGAAGTAAAGTTGCATTGTAAATCACGTGCGACAGACTCTCATTGTAAATAGTTATACAACATTTCTTGTTGTAAGACTAATGTGTGGGTAAGCTGAGGGATTCCAAAAGCTTTAATATGTATGTTTGTGGATTTTTACAGTAAAAAAGAGAGAAATTTCTAATAGATTTCTTGAATGAGAAACAAAATAATCTTTTTATCACATGGCCGAGGTTGTGCTAAAAAAAGGATATGAGATACGTGTGCATTGCACATTGTTTAAGGCTTTGAATATTAGAAAAGAACAAGTAATGCAGAAACGAGAAAAATACCCTCAGCGTTTTAAGGGGTAAGACGGTTTTTTCTATACATTGCAATATTGAGAACGTGCTTGCAGGAACCTGATTTGCGTCTCTGAGGACAAAAGTTGTGTGAATTTTGTGTAACTGTCGTTCAGTTCAGCAGGGAAAAATGTACTGTGTGTTCTGCGTGTGTCTGGCTGTTCTTTTGGCCGAAGGTGCAGGTAGTGCTTTCAGAACAGAGAGAGTAGAGAGAAAGAGGAGGAAAAAAAAGAGAAAGAGGGTCTTTTTATTATTATTATTATTATTGCTTTGGATGGAGTGGGAGCTCATGAGTGCTGCCTCCTCTGCTTCATTCCTACTTGTGCGTGGGTGACTGAGGCTCTCACTCTATTAAAGAGACAGGCCACATATTTATACAGTGGCTTGCAAAAGTCTGAGACACCTGACAAAATTCTATTTAAACCCTCCTTAGCTGAATGTTGTCTTTAAAAGCTAATGTTTGAATATATACAAATAATATTAACACAGTAAATATTGATTGTATGTATGTCTGTGTGTTTGCTTAATCATTCCCAGACCGCCTCATGGAAGCCCAGTGCTACGTTCTCATCAGATACCTCAGATACCTGGTTCAGCTCAATCGATACGTCATTTAAATTAAATAAGTTGAGCTGCTGATGGAGTTTCTCAAATCCGCGCAAAGGCTGGAGGTCTCGAGGTGAAATCTGGAACCGAACCTGTGTTCTTCTAACCTTCAAATACTTTTTACGTTTACGTTTACGTTTACGTTTACGTCATTTAGCAGACGCCCTTATCCAGAGCGACGTACATCGGTGCTTTA
>JBBPCZ010027229.1:0-14039 GCA_037974445.1 Brycinus macrolepidotus
ATATATATATCCTAAATATCTTATTTCTGTAATTCATATAATTGTGTATTGGTCCATTTTTGGAGGGAGGTTGTGTGGGAGCTTCAGTTTTGTTCCCAATTTAGTTCTACCCACTTGCTATAAAACCCCCACCAACAATGGCTAGTATGTGCTTCCTCCGAGTCATAAGAAGCTCCACCCTATAATTTTGAACTGTTGCTAATACAATTTCACTGGACAGCTCAACACTCACCCAACAATACAGCCAATGCAATCCAGTAAATACACAGAAGTGAAAAATACTGTGGCACAACATAGGAATTTGCATGTGAGGCAGCAAAGCAAGCAGACAGCAAGAATCTCCAGTTCTGCAGGAATGCACAGTTTTAATGTTTTCCTTGCTCCAATACACTTGATCCAAATAGCTCCTTTCTGACAGAATCAATTCAGCCAAATCACTGTGAACGTTTCCCTGACTCATAGCAACAAGATGACAAGGTCTGGTGCATGCTTGATATGATCCAAGCATTTGAGGCACTGCTAAAAATTCAGAGGGCCAGATGTACATATAAGACCAGACGCAGCTCAAAATATGCCTTGATGCGATTACAATATGTGACCGCAATGCACCTCAATTTAACATTTGAGGTACTAAGATGACAGTTTATCACCCAAGCTGAGCGTAGTCAAATAATACAGTCACCAATAAGACAAAACAGGAAAATGAAAGTTCAGTGACGAAGAGATAGTAGTGTTAATGAATGAAGTTCTTCCCCACCAAAACATTCGACAGGGCAGGGCAGCTCCAGGGAGTTTGAACAGTATTATTCTAAAGCTAAACCTTGTTTAAGTTTGTGTTTGAGATCACAAGTGGATAGCTGATACACATCGTCATTTACACAAACCATTCAGCTGACCACTTGTGTTCAGATTTCATTACTGCCTACATCACTTCTGCTAAACAGGTTTTAATCTAACGCCAACAACATGAAAATCTAACACCAACAGCACAACCAAACTCTCACAATTACATCTTACTATAATGCTGTAGTTTTACTAAAACCAATAATCCCACAGCATTCTCTCATTATTGTAAACAGCTGTACAGATGGGAATTTGACTATCAGAATCCAGCACATGTCCTTCCACAGGATAAAATGATAGATGCTCTCGCAACTCTGCTGTTGTTTAAAAAAGTAAAGACATCTTTTGAGAACCTAATTCAAAATGCAAACTAGTCACCATGACTTACTTAACTCTGAGTAAATCAAGCAGAACATGCAAAAAGGCAAATGTCTAATATGCAGGTAGTGGGTGGCCTGGTAGCCTGGGGGTTAGGGAGTTGTCCCTATGATCAGAAGGTTGGGGGTTCAAATCCCAGGACTGCTAGTGGCACCACTGAGGTACCCTTGAGCAAGCGCCCACTGCTCAGAGGGTGCTCAGTCATTGGCTGCCCACTGTTTCATGCAAGTGAATGAATTTCACACTGTTCACACTGTATGCTGTGTTCACGTGTGACAAATGGTTCACTTTCACTTCACTTTTCACTCAAAAGACAAATTTCATGAGGGAAACCTTCACACTAGGCCTTCTGGAAGTCCTAGATACACTGACTGTGTATATGAGCAGTTCTGTCAGATGGTGAACTCTTTAATGGAACAATAACTCTGGGACAGCTACGTATAGGTTCAAATATATGCTAACGTGTCTGTTGCAGGCTTTAAATAAAACATAGAATGTCTTATATAAGCTTCAGATGCCCATGTTTAATTTGTAACAGCCAAAAAAATCTTAATGCTGTTAGCTTAGTGTCAAGCTAGAATCCCATACAAACACTAGCAGAAATTAGCGTTAGGTGTTTTTTGTATTAGTATATTTTGACATTTAGGGTTCAAACTGAAGGCCTGCATACTGTTCTAGACTATTCACAGACTATTCATACTAGTCTACCAGGAAGACTGCAACAAGCAACACACTATCATGGATAGGTCAATTATTAGCACCCTCAGTAAAGAGACCACTTTGGAAGCTCTACAAGGAATATAGCACTGCAAGGTCATAGACCTCCAGATCAAATAACACATCACGTGAGCATTAACCAGGGCCCAGAGGGTCAGGTGAACTCCATTGTCTTCTAGAGGTCACTGGAGAAAGGGGTTCACAAAGCGACCAATACTTTTCTGCAAGCACAAGCAGTGCATGCCTCATCCTGAGCCAGCATTGATGACAAAACCATCACCTCAATAGCATTGCTGAGAGTCATCGATTCATTTATCCATGGAAAGTCCCACAGAGGGCCGCCATTCCAGCCCAGCTCCTCGGCCCTGCTAATTACGTGTGACAGATTGTATCTGCTAGCTTGTCGGGATACTAATCATCAGCGATTCGATCCAAATTACGGTTCGACAGCTGTGATTTGATTCAATAGGGTTTTGCTTGATTGAGAAAGAGCTGATCTTCTTTGATCTCTGTAGTGTGGTGGGACTGTTCTCAACCCTCATGAGCAAACAAAGAAATTACGCAAGGCTGAGCATGCCATGTCAGGTCCTGAATAGATAATGGCTGTTTGATTTAGCTGATGATCAGCACAAATATTAAAAGGGCTTTCCTTTCAAAAATAGCCATTTAAATAGAGGTCTTTCTTTCTATTAAGCCATTTCAGTTTGGTTCAGGGTTGATACAAGGCTCCATTGGTGCTAGAAGATCAGTGCTGGTGAATTGTCCGTGGTTCCAGCTAGAATGCCTCCATAACAAACATGTCTAAATGGCATATGGCACGTGGCATACAACCTCTAGAACAAAAAACAATGAATAATTGGAGTAATTTTACACGGTAGGTGTCTTGCTATTACATATAGTGTCATTATGGATGGTAAATGATGAGTAATACTGATCATTTTGGCCATTCATTGAGTAATTCAGAGTCTTAAAAGGCCAAGCAATAAAAAGGGACCAAACTGAACAAAAGAAAGCCTTTCACAGCTTCCAAAATACTGGAAAAAGATTGGTAGCTTTCAAAAAGATATCAGTAAAAAAACCAGTGAGTTTCTTAATGTAAGAGAGAGCAGTAGATTAGAGTAGGGTACAGCTAAACCATTGCTTCTGCTCAATAATTTACAGTATGTAACAAAGATATTTTTACAAGCAACCAACAATTTGTGAGCAATGCAGCCAAAAGTGGTGGAAACTCAAATGATACAAAGTACCCCAAAAAGCAGGGTTAATTGAAGGGCTTGCCGAAAAGCCTGGTAAATCGATTGAAACAGTAATTAATTTATTACTATTCTATGTTGAGATGAGCATCCCAATCTCAATCAAATGTGTGCATTAAAATAAATATGATTAGTCAAAAGACCACAAAGTAGAACAGCAAATAACAGCACTACTGTAGAGCTGTCAATCACTGTCTATCAAAATTAATCAAAATTAATCACATGCCAATCCCAACCCCGCCAACCTGCCCAAAAAACAAAACAAAACAAAAAAAGGTCAATATACGTTTTGTGACTCTTGGTTGTTACATGGAGAGGGTGCACTTCCAAAAAACCTTTAGCATTCCTGACATGTTGCACCATAAATTTGAACACCTGCCCCTCTAAATGTCTGTGCATGGCCCTGCATATTGGCTCAGCTATATTTTTATCAAATATTCCAGCAGCTTTAAGTCATCTAAATAGATCTTGGCTGTCCATCCCAAAAGTGGCACTTGCATGATGTGACAGGGCAAAAGTCAAGACAAAAAACAGTTACATTTGCCTATAGTACATTTGAAATAAATTTAGTGAAATAAACGTTCTAAATGTTTGAATGGGAGAGGAATGTGTCTGGGTTTACTCCAGGAGGCTCAACTGTAACACTGTGTCAGAACTAACAAAACCAACCCCCTTGTGTGGAGGCTGTACTTTAGCCTGGCTAGCTCTGGCTGGGAGTTGTCTATAGGCTTCAAAATTATGCTGTAAAATAAGTATAAATTCTGACTTCACATTACAAGAAATTGAAAAACACTAAAAAACGTTGCTTGACAATGAAAATATGTTATTATTGCTATGAAAATTTGCTTTTGCATGTATAAATTCTCCAGAAAAAAATCCATGCCATAGTTTATCCTGTGTAAGATTGTGGCCCTTAAACTGGAGAATTAAAAATGTTTTAATAATGATTTTAATTTGAGGTAATTCATTTGAATCAGGAAATCATGACAGTCCTGGTTAGAATGTAAACAAGCTTCTAATGACAAAAAACAGATGCACTTTTTGTGCAATATAGAGAGTCTTATTTCCATTTTAGTAAATGGAGAAAATCTACCAACCATACAGGACGTGTTAAACATGTTGCAAGTCATTTACTGAGAAAACTGAAAGTTTTCAGCATCTTGGAGACCACAGGTTTCCTTCTATTTTCAAATCTGTTAACTGCACTTGCTGCCAGAAAATGCCGTTATCTTGTTCCCCGAGCGCCCACAAACGGCAACCACACCCAACCCGACCGATGTGCAGCAGCGTACAAACAAAACAAACTACAGAACAGACTCCCTGGAGTTTGTCCTTCAGATCTGTCACAGCACGACTTTGGGTTTGGGGGCGAGAAAATAAATAAAAAGGCTCATGGAGATGTGTTAGATGAGCTTCCAGCCTCGGCACGGAATGCAGTCATTTTCTCCTTCCCCCTATCAAGAGCAGGATGGTTATCAAACCGCTAATTATTCGCTCCCCACAGCATTCTTTGAGAAAACGAATCTGCCGTGCTCCGCCGAGCGGCTGAGCATAAACGCCTCACCGCAGAGAGCTGCTGAGAGGCAATCAGTCGAGAGAGGAATTCAGCGACAATCGCCAGGACTTCAGTTTCCAGTCTGGATTACAGGCAAACACCAAACCAAACTAAACTAACCTCCTGCTTGCCAACTTTATCTCCAGCAGCTTTGAGCTAAAATGCTTTCATCAGGTCTGAACGTTGTCTCAGGCTCTCATTCTTAACCGTAGCCCTTAGAATTCAGAGTATGTTAGTAAAATCTAATTTCAACAAATATAAACAGTCTAAAACCGGTGTTTGTTCTCCCACACGCTCATCGTTTGCTGCTCTTTCACTCGGTGCACTGCCACTTGGCCGCCCTCCGGACCCCCTCCCTCTGCGGGTTTTCCCCATCCACTTGTGGGCGGAGACTATCCTGAAAGTTCAACCGTCAAAATCTTGTGTTTTTTCCATTTGTTTCTAAGACCTTAACTAAAAGAAATTTGTTTATTTTTTTTCTTCACTGGAATTTGCATGTGACGCCATTATCATTACATGTTTTTAAATTTCAATAACTTTGGTTCTACGTGACATAGGAACACCAAACAAAGCTCAGCATGACGTCTGACACCTCAAGCATCAACACAAACCGGGGGAACTTCCTTCCTTTCAGGGTTAACCCAGAGACCACAATGTAATGCAGTCAGTGAGGCGGGAGCCCATGAGCCTGTTTATCTAAGACCACCTGGAAAACTTCGCCAGTTTATTCTCACTGGTAAAACAAAACCAAGCATCTCCAGAATAACAACTTTTCAGAATGAGGAAAAATATGTATACTTATCATTGAAGTTCATGTAACAAAAATAGTTTCCTGGTCATTTTTGACCATTTCTATCCATCACAAAATTTGACACAATATAAAGGTCAACTGGTATTTACAAATGACAAAAAAAGAAACAAAACTGATTTTAAAAAATGGATGGTTGGATGGTCCCAACAGCAACAAAGTGTATTTTTGGTGGGGTAAACACACACCGGTAAGATGCACAATACTACTATTATTTGTGCTCATTATTATTATTATCATTATTATTATTATTATTATTATTATTATTATTATTATTGGTGTTATCATTACTATTATAATTATTACCAAGTATGCAAAATACTTGAGTAGTTGTACTTCACTACTGTACTTTACTCAAATATTATTGAATTAAAGTAATACCTGCGTAATTACACTTCATTACTGTACTTTACTCAAGTATTACTTTGATACTCAGTACTCAGGTATATATTTCAAAGAAAAAAATCACTCAAGTACTCGTTACAAATCAAGGCCAGATTTTCTCTTTCTCTTGTCAACCATTCCTGTGCATTTAAATGTATTGTTTTTTTGTTTTTTTTTTTTGTTTTTTTTCCTAGCCAAACTAAATTCATATCAGTGTAAATAAAACTGCTCACACATACCTATGCTGGTCTTTCTGAAAGGACTAAAACTGTCCATTAGTGGCCACATGCATCACTAACCAGACATATCGTCTTCAGTTTTCTGTAAAAAAAAAAAAAAAAACAGAAACAAACTGCAATGTTTCCGAGCTGCTCTATCGAGGCTCTCACTGGATGCTGCCACCTACAAATGGGATGTGGGGGCGGGGGGCCTGGGGTGGGGGTGCTTAATGCCTCCTGTCTGGAACAAAGCGATCTATTATCAGGTGCTCAGACGTTCAAGCTTTTAGAGAAATCCATGAAAGGCCCAGGACTGGGACTTCTTTATCCGTGAACTGTCCTGTGGCTGGAGCTGGCAGAGGGACCTGATTAGAGCCCTGAGACAGCAGCACTCTTAAACCGTATTCACACTGGGCTTCACCATTTGAGTGACCTGAACACAAGTGGACAGTGAGACATGTAGTCGTTTACACCTGCCTTTTCCATGGGGCTTGAATGCCTCTGGAGGAAAGTTACAAACATGTCCTTGTTCTTGTATATGTTCTGGCTACTAGTTTCTTCTAGCTGCTTGTATATGTTCTGGTAATTTGTTTGGACTTTAACCCTTAGAACATGAGCAGTACAGATCTGTGCCAGCAGCGCAACAAAAGGTAAACAACTCCTTATATGGAAGTTCCTCTGGTTTGTGTTGATGCTCGAGGTGTCAGACATAATGCTGAGCTTTGTTTGGTGTTCCTGTGCCATGTAGAAATAACACAAGATATTTGAACCCGAGAGAACTTTCAGGATAGTCTCCGTCCACAACCTGCAGAGGGAGGGGGTCCACATGCATCACTAACCAGACAAATGGCGAGTGTGTAGGAGAGCAAACACCAGTTTTAGACTGTTTTACACTGCTTATATTTGTAGAAAACAGATTTTACTAATATACTTTAATGGTTCAATTGGGTTATCATTGCTGTTGGAGAACATAGGTCATAGGCCTCTCTTACCTTCTAGAAAGTTGATTTGGCCATAATAAGGTCAGAAATCCATCAGAACCTGTCCACAGTTGTCCACTTATGATCAGATCACCATGCTAATGCCGGGTGTAAATGGGTGGATCTTATGAAAAATACAATAGGACCATACCATTACGGTGGGACAGGGCCAAAAAAAGGGCATTATAGTTAGGGGTGCACAATTGAAACCAAGATCGGAATCAGATTTTTCCTCCAAGCTTGGATCTTCAGTTGGAAAAGTTATTATTTTGATTGTGACTGATGTCTGTAATCGAATGAAGTGAGTGATGTGAGTCAGGTTGGTGCTTGAATGCTGCTGCAGTACCTGTAATATATGTATAATTATGCATGACTCCTTGTGCTGTTGATGTAATAATTTATAATAGTCCCAGCCTGGCCCCATTAAAGAGGAAATAATGTTGTTTACTTTGGCAAATAGAAAAGACTGGTATTATAATGTTTCATATTTTTCTCTTTCTAGTCAACACAATGTGAGCTTCAGGTAAAAAAGAAAGACTGAAAAATGGCCCAAAAAATTGGTTGTAAAGAAATCGGAATTGGAATCATCCATAAAAATTCATGCTCGTTGCACTCCCGATTCTGGGCGGTGTTGTTCATTTGCAGTTAGGCTGTGTAAATGGGCTGTTTGTGTCGGGTAAATAGCATGAAGGAAATGTAATATCTTTATCATTGTGTTGCACACATTGTATAACAAGCAATAACGATAAATATAGGAACATCACTCTCAGGCTTAATGCAATGTGTCTCTCTCTCTCTCTCTCTCTCTCTCTCTCTCTCTGCTACCCTTTTCCATGTTCATACATCTACAACTTCATCACATTATTTACATGTTCGCAATATATTACGGTTTAATAGCAGGATGAATGGATTGCTTGAAGCTAAAACATAATTCTAAGGCCTTGTCTTTCAAAAATACCAATAAGTCCAGTAAATGAAAAACATCTGGTCATTGAAAGGGCAATTTTATATGGTGCCCTCCAGAATTAGTTGCACACTTGCTAATGATGATTGAAAAGGCTTATAAAAAGTTAACTTTTTCAGTTATAATCTTAATATCATATTGAAAGCAGAAAAAAACTTTGAGGTCATTTTAATTTGGAAATAAAGCAACAGTTCATGAAAAAATATTTTTTTAAAACAAAATCACATCATAATCACAGACAACCTATTAAACAGAGAGTGAAATAAAATAAAAAAACATTAAGGAAATGTAAATGAAGTATGATCCCATGCATATTCAACTAATTTTAAGTTCATTTTATCGTTTAGGAACTTTTAAGCAGTCATTGGTGAATTCCTGTTTCACTGGGGTATAAAAATGAGGTGACACACATTTCCAGACACCAATGGAATTCTAACTGGGAGCTTTAACTGGGACAGGATGCTGCGGTCAGACGCCACTGGAACTCTAACTTTGATGGGGTGGTGTGATCAGACCAAACAAAAACTGAGCTCTTTGACTCCAAATGCTCCAAACATGCAAATAAAGATGGCTACAGAGAAAAGCATCTAACATCAAGAGTTAAGATGGTGACATATCACCTTTTTTCTTATAAGGAATATAAGTGTTGTCTTTATTTGGTAAGGAAAGGCATTTGCTAAACATTAAGGGGAATTTTCATCATCCTTTTACTCATATTAAATAGAGGAGCCATTAATTCTGGAGGGTACTGTATATCCTCGCCTACCAATCCATACTCTTATTGTGCTTTGATGTAACATCACATGTTGGGGGTCTGGTCTGAAGCCTCAGCTGGCTTGGACATGAGAACAATAAGGTAACTCTGAGATTAGAAAAAAGCAAAGGGGAAAATCATATAGAGCTTTATTTGTTTCTGATATCTTCTGCAGCTAGACACAAACATTATTTCTCTAAATCTATCCCTTTCACTCTCTCCTGTGGGATTTCTTATCCCTTTTTTTGATAGTGATGGTGGGGCTGGTGGGAGGGGTAATATTGTTTCTCTCACCAGATAGAATTTCTTCCTGTATTCCTCGGACCCTTAGAGCCTCAGCCATGAGTGCCCATGGTGTCCCAGTCATACTCCTAGAACGCCCCTTGAATAGGGATGCCCAAGTCCAGTCCTTAAAATCTACCTTCTTGGAAAGTTTTAGATCTGAGTCCTGTAGGACTTTGACACAACTGTCCTACAGTCTAATCAGAATCAGAATCAGAGTCGCGTTTATTGGCCAAGTATGTGAGCGAACACATACAAGGAATTTGATTCCGGTCGATGGTGTCTCTCAAGCACAACAGTATAAAAACAACAACAATATGTAAAGATACAATGAACAATATACTGAGCAATATAATATACAATAATGTACAATCTACAATATGAATACTAATATGGATTTATATTTATAAATATAAATGTTAACAAATGTATATAAGTATTATTTGTACATAGAAAAGCTGTAGAACCCATGAAGTCCAAGCCATAGTGCCCCTAGAGTCCTAGTCCACGAGCCCTAGAGCACCTTAAAACCTCAAAAGTCCCAGCCCTAATCACCGAAAAATTCATGTTTATTCCAGCTTGAGTCACAGACCTAGTTTCACTATTTTTTATTATTTCATATACTATTTCAATCCCGGAGGAAATAGCTTGAGTCCTCTGCATTTAACCCATTCACCTGAGTGAAGCAGTGGGCAGGCAGTGACACAGCACCTGGGCAGCACTGTATGGGGATGGTACCTTGCTCAAGGGTACCTCAGTGGTGCCACTGGCAGTCCAGGGTTTTAAAACCCACTACCTTCCGATTGCAGGGGCAACTCCCTCACCACCAGACCAGCAGGTGCCCCAAGCACTTATGACCTTGCAGTCCGAGTCCTAATTTCTCTTGAGTCATAGCCTTAGTGTCCCTACAGTCTTAGCCCTTGTGTTTCTACAGTTATAGCCTTAGCGTCCCTACAGTCATTTCTAGCCTTAGTATCCTAGCAAACTATCCCTAGTGCTCCTACAGTGCTAGCCCTAGTTTCCTTACAGTCCAAGTCTTAATGGCTCTAGGGTCACAGCCCTAATGTCTCTCCTCTTCTGGCCTTACTTCCCCAAACCCCAAGTCTCTAGATTTTCAGCCCTATACCTTATACAGTCGCAGCCCTAAGACCCAAAGAGTTCCATCACTAATTCCTCTAGAGCCCTGACTCTTAAGAACCTACTGAGCCAATCATAAGACCCCTAGAGTCCTAATCACCCTAGAGTTCTAATCCAACTGGAATGGAAGACCCCTTCAGTCCTAGCCCTGATACCTTAGATCCCCTAGAGCCTTTGCAGTCCCAGCCCTGGTGCTCCTACAGTCCCAACTCTAATGTCTCTGAAGTACCAGCACTACCTTCTTTGACATCCCAGGCCTGGAGCTCTTTGAGGGCAAGCCCTAATGCTCTGACATCTCCAACTGTATGATATTTATCTGGTATAACATACAGTAATACTCCAAAGTATGTTGCAGCATTGAGCTTCTGTACCTCAAGGCTTTCAAACAGGATGGCTGATTGAACTGAATTATTACTACTGATAATAAATCTGAACTGAAATACTGATATCAATATAAATATCTAAAAATAAATAAATAGCATCCCATTTAAAGGAGTTTACCACACAGACCTTTGGTGAGCACGCAGAATGTGACTCAAGCTACAGCCATGCAGCATGCTTTGAAAGAAAATGTAAAACCCAGGAGCTGACTTTTTCTTTCAGAGGAATAAATAAGGCATGGGTTGCAGACGAGCGGTCAGTCGCTGATGATCTGTTTGTAGCCTGAGTGGGAGGCTATCTTCTAAATCAGACAGTACCTCAGAAAAATGAAAGACCCCCAAATCAGTGCAAACTCTTCTCTGAAGCTCTGGTAAACAGCAATTTCCACCCCACTGTAATCAAAGATGTGTGAGGCGTTTTGATTGGAGAGCAAAAAAAGTAGAAGAAATAAATAAAAAAAGAAAACACATACAAATATGCCTCTGTTGTCCATGGCACAAACAGAATGAAATACAGCATGAAATGGCTGCCACACTGAGATGCTGGACAGCATTACGAATGTGTACACACACACACACACACACACACACACACACACACACACAGTTTAAAAACAACCAGGACGAGATCCAAACCCCCGGCTTTCTTCATTTCTTATCGACATTTTGCAAGACATATTGCAACAAGACAGAAAAAAACAGTAATAATAATAAACAAGAGATAGGAGCGCATTAAACGGCTTTTAAACAGAAAGCTTTTGGGGAAGCGCTGGTCTTTCATGTGTGTGCACTTTGTGTTCTAAGGCCAAGGCTTCAGTTTATTGATTAAGATAAAGTGGACATGAAAGATTCCATTCCAGCAGCTTTTGTTGGCCATCTTTGTCCCTTGAAGTGAGTGCTGTTTTGTGTCAATTTACTCTGATTATTCACATGCTGTCTTATCCCTTAAGCCGTTGTCTTCCTCTCTTGCTTGCCTGAAGTTACAGCAAGAAGAGGTGCTCCAAAGAAAACATTTAGCAGATTAATTAGGAAAATGGTCCTTGTTTGAACAACACTTGTGGCATCTACAGGTTTGCCTCTTGGAGCATGTCATGGAAAGCCAAATTTTACAGTGTGCATACGCCCCCTCTTAATTAGCCACACTGCTAACAGGTGCGTAGTTCTGCAGTCTCCATAGACAAACAGTGGCACACTGAGGCACACCTTTGCCACAAGTCAGTTTGTGAAATGTCTGCCCTGCTAGATCTGCCCCAGGCAATTGTAAGTGCTATTATTTTGAAATGGAGCAACAGCAGCTAGCTGGAGCTGTGGAAATGTGCTTTCTGGAGTGATCGGTCACACTCCACACTGATAGTGTAATGGATGAATCTGGGTTTGGTGAATGCCAAGAATACCTACCTACCGGAATGCATAGGGCCAGCAGTAAAGGGTAGGGGAGGGATAATGGTCCGGGCTGTTTTCATGGTTTGGACACCTTAGTTTCATTGAAGGATAACATTAATGCTACTGCATACAAAGACATTTTAGACAATTATATACTTTTAACTTTATATCCACAAAGGGAAGGGCAATTCCATCTTAAAATCCACAGTTTTGAAATGGGATGTCCAACAAGCTCATACAGATGTGAAATTTCAGATGCATAATGTCCATACATGGTTCAAGTCTTTGTATAGAAACAAGACTACAGCCTGTTGTGCTCTTGTGATGTCACAAAGCATAAAGGCACAGTAACTAAAACAGCCTGCTTAAGTCTAAGGGCTAAAGAAATGTTGGAGGACAGTCATAAAAAAATGAAATAGGACAATTAAAACCACATAAATAACATGGGTCCTTTAAGGGACTTGTCAGTCTGGAGACGTCTGACATAAGCCAGGCCAAAACCGGAATTGTGTATTCCAGTCACATGGAGTCATGAAGGGTCTAAGAGACATGAGGAATAAGGAAATAATGTTTACGTTTACGTTTACGGCATTTAGCAGACGCTCTTATCCAGAGCGACATACATCAGAGCGACATACATAATGACAAGAGAAACCTTCTCACGTCTAATGGGGAATACATTTTTTAGGTGGATCAGCTTACTTACTGATAGTAGTCCCTTATCTTCAAGTTGGGACTTTTCCCTCAGTTCACATCTCGTGTTGGAGCTGTGACATTTTTATCATGTCTTTTGCTATTTCGTTTTCATTTCAGTGTGGAATGCTGATCTCCTGATGGCTCTTGAGTGATGACTGTGCTGACTATTGCCTCGCATGGGATTTTGGTGATAACCTCTGTGCTTCAGAATTAAGTCAAGTCAGCTTTTTTGTGCAGCACTTTCTACAAATGATAGTGTCACAAGCAACTTTAGGAAAATTCACTTTCAGATATTTTATGAGTGAACTGAGAGCAACAGGACAAGAAAAAAAAAGCCCCTAACAGCATGAGGAAGGGATCTTGAAGAAGAATGCCACAAGAGAATTCCAGAGATTGTTAAAAATTCTGCATAGTTCAGTCATTCATTCTGTCATTCAGAATGGTTTGATGTGAAATGGTTCATTGCAGAGAAACTAGCTGTTTCTATTTCATTTACAGTAGAAATGAGGGAGAGAGAGAGAGAGGGAGAGAGAGAGATGCATTAACACATGAAAAGCAGAGTGAAGGACAGCAATACAAGATAACGGCACTCTCAAGAGGGCACACACAAACAACAGCCTTGTTTTCCAAGTAACTTTCTCGCTAGCAATTTTGACTATTTTTGCTAACCAAATGTTTATCCCTAAGAATATTAATATTGTTCTTGTCACGTCTGGTCCCTTGGTCATGCCCCCTTCAGAGTCTGTCCCCCGAGTTCTGACCACTTGCAGCCCTGGACACGCAGTGATGACATCATCTGTTGTTGTGAGAGTGGCTATGAGTAGTGATGGGCACGGCAGTTCTGTTAGATGTACTGAATCACTAGAATCAGTTCACAAAAAAGATTCGTTCAAAAGATTTGTTCACCGAATCACCGAATCATTCAGTGCTTGGCGGGAGGAGCCTGCGACTCCGGCTTCCTGAACTGATACACGGCTGAACGGTTCAGGTTTCAGTTCAGTTCATGGCTTCCGGGACCAGGAGACGAGAGAGTTGTGGCTGTGTTGCTTTGACAAACACGTTTGTAAAAATAAATTCGTTTATAAATCATGATGTTTTAAGTGTCCTGTCCTATGGAGTGCTATTTAACTGGTCTACTCTGCAAATTGGGCTCAGTGAGTGATCCGTTCACTGAACATATACCCCACAGAACATTCAGTGAAGGATTCACACTGAACATGCACCGTTCCCTCGCAAACTGTCGCAATGAGAGTCACGCATTTTCTCAAACTGCGGGTTTTATACACTACTTGTTACATGCTGTGTCC
>JBBPCZ010027240.1:0-14039 GCA_037974445.1 Brycinus macrolepidotus
ATATATGTAGAAGATTTCTGAGTCCATTGTTTTCTGACTGCTTTCTGTCTTGCAGGAATCCGTGTTTTCAAGTGTTGCTAAAAACATTGTGGAGTCGTGCATGAGCGGCTATAATGGCACCATATTCGCATAGTGAGTCCCCCCTCTTCTCTGTTTGCTCAAAGTCACTGAATTGATTGAAGGCAGAATTATTAAATTCTTACTGTTCTCTGCATCATATTTTTCTTTCTCTTTCTACAGTGGACAAACTGGCTCTGGGAAGACTTTTACCATGCTGGGTAAGCAAACACTTGTTTGAGCATAGTGTTAATTGGATGGGATTTAAAGTTTTAACATCTCTGATTTTCAAATTCAATGAGTGCACAACATTCAAAAAACAATTAATAAATGAAATAAGTACTTAAGGAATTTAGCATGACCTCATTCGCAGTTTTCTTAAGTGAAGATTAGCTGTGACAAAAAGTCATCACACTGTTCAAAACAAATGCAGTATAGTCGAACGTTAATCACTGTGTTTAAAACTAATATAATATAGTCCAACATTCACCACACTTTGTTTAAAATAAATACGGTAGAGCCCCCTGTTCACTATACTTTGTTTAAAATTAGTAAAGTATAGCCCCATATTCCTCAATGTTTAAAAGTAATACAATAGAACGTCATTAAGCATTTGTTTAAAACAAATACTGTATAGCCTTACGTTTATTATATTGTGTATTAAACCAGTACAGTATAGACCAGTGTTCATAACACTAAGTTTAAATCAGTATAGTCTAACGTTCATTACACTGTTTAAATTTGGTTATGTAGATTATGTTCTGTGCCTATCTGAGTGCCTGTAATGAATCAGATTAAAAGTAAGTGTTGCCTGTGTGGTTGCAGGTCCAAATGAGCTGAATGATTTCTCTGATGAACTCCGTGGCGTTATCCCTCGCAGCTTCGAGTATTTGTTCTTCCTCATCAACAGAGAAGTGGAGAGGGTAAGGTTTTATTGTGATATGCAGCCTAATGTACTGAACTGATTTCTCACATTGTTTTTAGGGCTCTTTTAATTCATCTATTAAAAATGAGCTATCAGAGCATACATTCTCTGTAAATCTGCAGTGATTAACTGATAATTTGCCTGATCCATTTGTATGCATTCTTTTGCTAGATTCATTGCGTTTTTTTCTTAATTTTTTTTTTTATTGAAGCTATTTTTAAAGGATGATTTTTACTTAATCCAGTAATGTTTTTTGGTCCATTTTTATTGCTTGATTCGTTGTCAATTTTATTGCAAAGATGTTGGTTGTGTCATTTATGATTACGAAAATGATGCAGGATGGGTTTTTCTGATTAGAGAGATCTGTAGTATAAGTTCTCATTTTTGTGTCTGTGTGTGTAGTCTGCAGGTGCAAAGAGCTTCCTGTGTAAGTGCTCTTTTATAGAGATCTACAATGAGCAGATCTTTGACCTGCTGGACAGCGCGTCGGCCAGCCTGTTCCTGCGAGAGGACATAAAGAAAGGGGTGTTTGTGGAAGGAGCTGTGGAGAAATACGCCGCGTCTGCTGCTGAGGCCTACCAGGTCAGAAACCATGATGGGATTTATACTGTGATCAGAGACAACAGCACCAATGACTCAGCAATGGCTAAGAGCCCTTTAAAAACTGACCAGTTTCATAGCTTTTCCATGGTGAGCTAAGGGTGTGCCTGAAAAATTACCTGAAAATAATTTTTAGTGATTTATTGTTCACTGATTGAAGCCGTTATTTACACTCAGGCTGAGTTTGTGCTAGTCCGCAGATTTTAGGGCTGTGATTGTGGACAGTATTGCCTAAGGACTCACCAGTTGGGGTGTATCAATTTTTTTTTAATTTTTTTTTTAAATTTTACTCTAATGTAAATATGCTGATATGAGGCTCAGAGGAATGTTGACATGGCTTTATGTTTTTGTGTCTGTGGCTCTTTGCAGGTGTTGTCTATGGGTTGGCGTAACCGACGTGTAGCTTCAACATCAATGAACCGCGAGTCGTCGCGCTCTCATGCTGTTTTCACCATGATGCTGGAGTCCAAGGAGACTGGGCAGGAAACGGTCAACATCCGGACATCTCAGCTCAACCTGGTCGATCTGGCAGGGTCTGAGAGGCAGAGAGACACACATGCCGAAGGATCCCGGCTAAAGGTGTGTGTTGTGGGAAATGTGCTATAAGTGTTTGAAAGAGTTTATTATATTGCTGCTTATGCCTTCTGTAGTGTTTTACAGTGTGTCAGAGTGACCAGGTGGGTCAAATGAACATTATTTATAAAAAAAAAAAAAAAAGTCACTCAGCTGTATAAAACTGTCTTATGTTGTCTGCCCTGTAGGAGGCCAGCAGTATAAACCGCTCCCTGATGTGCCTGGGTCAGGTGATCATGGCCCTGGTGGACGTGTCCAACGGGAGAAGCCGCCACATCTGCTACAGAGACTCCAAACTCACCTTTCTGCTCAGGGTCAGTCAGCAAATACTTAAAAGTCATACAGAGACTATACTGTATGTGAGTTTTAGGGGTTTTGTGGGATTATGGCATACTGTCAGTGTTATATGCTGGTATTTAACATCTTTGTTAAGTCAATCATAAAACACACCTTTCTTAGGCTGAGCATTACTGTCTCACATGCTGTGACATTTTTACTTTATGAGTAATGACTCACAATAATTCCATATTCTTAGAATGTTCTTTCTGTATTTAAATCATATTTAAATATTAAAGCCTCACTCCTGACTAGCCCCCTGTATGTGTGTCTGTCTGGTTTCTTTTAGGACTCTCTGGGTGGCAATGCTAAAACCTACATCATAGCAAACGTACATCCAGGTTCAAAATGCTTTGGAGAGACGCTCTCCACCCTGCAGTTTGCACAGAGAGCCAAACTCATCAAGAACAAGGTACGGCAGAGAATACGGCTTATATCAGTCAGATTTGATGTCTGAATTGTTTGAACTGATTGACTTTTTGTGCATATTTGTGCATATTTTGTTGTATCTAGTGCATTAGTTTGTTGTTTGATTTTCTGCGTATATTCTTTCCCTGTAGGCTATGATAAACGAGGATACTCAGGGTAATGTAAAGCAGCTACAGGCTGAAGTGAAGAAACTAAAGGAGCAACTGGCTAATGCTCTCTCTGCTCGGCACAATATAAATGAACTTGCGCCTGGAGGCCCTCAGCTGAACACAGGTACACACGTGCACCTTAACATTGTCTGTGAAGAACTAGAGATGGAAGGACACCACCTTTTTCAGAATTGGCTCTCTCTAATTAACGGGCCCCTCTCTTAACGGGCCCCTATCGAAGAAATTTTTGGACAAAATGTTCACTGTATATCCAGCTATCTTGTCCACAGCAGCTTAGCTCTGCAGACTCATGCTGATGTATGTATTATAGCCTTGACTGCCCTTTGACTGATACAGGGCAGCCAGTGAGAACAGATGACATTTTATATTTATTTATATATATTGCACAAAGATATATACAAGACTTAAGTAAAACTGCAGCTTTTTAATTTAGTTTAGCAGAAATATCACTAATAGTGCATATGGGGAAATTAAGCTACTTAAAATAAAGGGACTGCAAGTTTGTTACAGTACTAATCTAGATACTTTTTCTAAAATCACATCGAAGTTGTTCTTTTTTTTTCTCTGATATTTGGCTTGATGCTAGTTTTGTGTTGGATTGATGCCACCTCTTTTAAACCCCCCGTCATTCAAGACATGCACTCATTCACTGTATGAGATGGGACCATGTGTACATTTTTGTGTTTGTCTAGCCTCTTCTGAAGTTGAGGTGCCTTATAAGACTCGCTTCCTTCAGGCAGTACGACTGTGGAAAAAACAAGAGGATGAGAAAAAGGTGATTAGATTAAACATTTTTGTGAGATGATTGCATTATAAGATTTATGAAGATTAATATTTTGTTTGAGCAGCAAATAGACAAGGACTACAGTGTTGCCTAGTGTTTATATACATTTGTGTCTGAAGCTTATGGTGCAAGACAGATTTCAGTGACAATAAAAAAAAAAAGTGTATTATCTGTTATTTTATACACTCTGCCTTCTGAAGGTCAGATTAATTGTTGTTGCTATTTTCCCCTCTTTTGTGCTTTTAAACACGGTGTCAGTATGGCTTAGCCTACTAAGTAGAGCCTGATGGGAAAACTGTGGGTGCTACAGACTTTGCAGGAGAAAGTGTCCCGGCTGGAAGAGGCGTGGGCTCAGAAGGAGAAGTTCATCCAGTCCAACCGAATGATCCTTAAATTCAGAGATGACCGAATAGCGCAGCTGAAGCGAGAGCTGGAGGCAGGACAGCAGGTTGACCTGCAGCGGCAGGACCAGGTACTGATCGAGCAGCTGCTGCAGGAGATCCGTCTGCTCCGTGAACAGGTACGGGGTTTTTACCCGATCAATTCAGACTGGTTTACATACATAATATTAACCAATATGATACCAATTACTGTGTGTTTACTATGTTCGTATATGGTAATTTATCAAATAGAAATTTGATTAGCCGATTTTCTTTGCCAAAAAAAAAAAAAAAACACCTGAAGGAATAGGTGAAAAAACTCTACGACTACTACTACTAATAATAATTTTTGTTGTTGTTAAGAATTATTAACACCAGTTATTACTGTATCAGAAATGTCTTCATTATAAAATTCTTCACTCCCAGGTGGAGCACCATCCCCGTATGATGTGGTACGCCGCAGAAAACTGCGGCCTAAGAGAGGAAGTTTGTGCCCTGCGAGCTTTAGAGTCAGTGAAGAGTGCTCAGGAGGTTGTGTCCCAATCTGCAGCTGAGCTAGAGCAAGCCTTTAAGGAGCTCTCACAGACCGAGGAAGCTGCAGAGGCCACTGGAGGTGATGAATTTGAGACAAAACACACAACCTGTCAAAGTTTAAAAGTTCATAGCTTGCATGTTTTACTTTAACATTATGCCACAGATCTGATTTGATTGGCTTTTTGATCTTTATTTTACATAGCTCTAGTTCATGGGCCAGTTTGGCTTAGATGGAACTTTTATATGGCCTTTCTTGTTGCTCTCTGACAAAATAAACCACAGAATTTGAATAAACATAAATATACATTCAGGAAGAAAAGCCCAGTTATTTTCCAGTTATCTCTCCATGCACTGTAACTTGTCTGTCTGCACCAAGATGCCTATTTTAGATAATTGACTGGTTTCCATGAAAAATGGTATAGAAGAGAGTGAAGGACCTATCGGCCATACAGTTTTACATTTCCACACACTGTTATAAAATGAACATTCATCAGTATTCTGCCACCCTGTTGCTTTTAAATTTGCTTTCTTATACCATTAGTAGGAACTTGACCCATAGTACAGTGAACAACTGTTTACCCTGTGATTATTTCAGTTTGAATTCTTGTTTTTAAATACAACAGGTCCACCTACCTACTCGACCCCAGTCACCATGGAGACGTTGTCCTCGGTTTCCATGGAGAGATTGAAGGCCCAGTTGCTGCAGAAACAGTCTGAGCTCTCTTCCACCATACAGGCCTTCGATGAGTATAAGCAGGCCAGCAAGTAAGCACAAATACAAACAACCTGTATTTATTTATTTATTTTTTTTAACAGAATAATGTCATTTTCATTCTTGGACACACTATAAAAACACCCTAAGAGTGGTTTAATGGTTTAATTCACAATATCCATTGTAACTGCAAGCTGTTATTAATAATGATTAATTGAACTGAATTGTTATTAATTGAATCATTCTGTTATTTGATAAAATGACTAGTATTCCTTCAAAAATTCTGTCTGTGTGACAAATGAGCTCAGTGAAACAATATATGCCATATTGCCCCCTACTCTTCCTGTAGTTTATTACAGTTTGTCAGAATGACAATAAATGTAAAAATCTGTGGTCTTTTTTTTGTTAACTGATAAGTATAGCCCTAATGTCCATTGCAAAAGGGGGTACAAAAGACAGTTCTGAGAGCCTAAGCCCCTGCCAAACTGCCTCTTATAGGAAGCAGCTGCTGGAACTGGAGTCTGAGAAACGCTACCTGGACAAGTCCAACCAGCACCTGGAGAAGATTTTGGCAGCCACCAAAGCTCACACCAAGCAGGAAGTGTCACAGCTGAATAAAATTCATGCAGAAACTATTAAGGTACACAAAGAAAGAACAAAAGTTACTTTTACCAAGAATCTATATATACAAGTACATCAGATATTTTAAATTGTTTCAGAGTTCCCCTTCCTTGCCAAAAATAAAGTCAAACAAAACATGGTGGCTGAAGTTTGCTTCTTTAGTTTTAACACTGTAGCTACTAGGCTGATTTACCTAAAAAGCAATCGAAGCTTATAGCCCAACTATTAGTATGGTGCTGACTGTATACCTAAATCATCACACACTCTCCTTAAACCGAGTTTTGTTCTGACACTAAAAATATGTTGGCTATATTTGGATTTTAGCCAAACCTTCATTAAGTGGCTCTCTACATTTTTCCCAGATTCTGACAACCCCAACCAAAGCGTACAACTTGCGGAGTCGTCTGGTGCCACTTTCTAGCCCAGTACATCTGAATGGCTATTCTGGAGAGCACGAGCTGGAGGATATTCACGCTGAACAGCCTCCACCGGAGATGAATGACCTGGCCTGTGAGGCTCTCACTGAAGAACTGAGGCAAATGCAGGTACTTACGATGAGACATAGCTCCTAATTGATAAGGACAAATAAATGCAACGTAGAAAACAGCTGCATAGTGCAGGCATAAAAAGCATGTGCACAGAGCCCATGTATGTATACATAATTTAAGAATACAGAAAAATAATGAAAATTAGTCATTAAAGGTCCTATGTCTTACATTTTTATCTATGTTTTAGTTTTTCACCTGTGGTCCACTTAAAACACTTGTGTGGTTTTTTGTACCATAAACAATCATGAACATTTTCATCCTCTCTTTATCACTTAAACAATCTTTTGATGTCACTGTGCCTTTAAGACTGAGCTCTATTCTGATAAAGCCTTTCCCATTTCCCATCCTGTTTCCCAAGAAAAACTAAACAAGTGACCTTATTATATAAAAGTTAGACAGTATGGCAACACTATGCAGTAAAGGGTTAATACATGCAGCATTATGTCACTGGATTGCTTTAATCTAAATGTTGATTTTGTTTTTACGTATCATGCATCGTGATGTAAATAACATCTAAATATCTGTTTATGACTTTAATAATTTCTTACCCTCATCAGGAGCAGATCAGTCGCCTGAAAGGCCAGTTAGACGAGGAGGAGGCCAAGAACGTGAAGCTGCTTCAGCAAATGAGCAAGCTGGAAGAGCAAGTCTCCACATCGACAGAGCAGTCCACCCGCAGGGAGGAGGTAGGATGGACACACTACCACAAATCTGAAATCACAATTTTTCTTTTTTTTATTTTTTTTTTTTTTATTTGAGAGTTTGTATCTAATCATATTCCGGACAGTCCCTTGTGTCTCATTCAAAATCCTGAATTCTGATTTCTTTAATCGAAGTGGATTAGACTTTTGCTGCCTCTAAACCTCTTCTGATGTTTGTATCAGGGCCAGAAAAATAACATCAAGTAAAATCACCGCATGTCCCTTCCCTCACTCCACCCCCACCTTTCATCACATAAAAATACCGTCTTCACGTATGCTCATGACCGCACAACCATGGATCTCAGCTACACTAACTGGTTATCTTGCTGCAAATGAGCATCTGTCATTGCTTTATCTCTCTGCTCACTGCATCTACACTCTCACTTTCTGTTGTAAAATAATCTATGTAAAATAATCTATGATCACTTAGTTTAGTTTGTTTACCCTGTAGCCGCTGCTTGTGTTCACACCTGCAAGCTCTTTCAAGGATCTGCAGTGTTTGAGCTTGTTACACATACATTTCCTCTGCTTTTGTGGTGAAAAGTGTAAGATAGGTGATAAAACAACAATGGAATCATGTTTCAGAAACTACTGAAAACACATTGTTAAATTCATTATTTTTATTTTTGATAAACGGATGTCATTTTTGTCTTCAGAACAACCGGCTCTGCTCTGCTTTTTTACAATCCAGTCAAATCATGATTTAGAAAGAAATGACCTGCAACAGTTATTTCTGACCTGAATAGTTTTATCGGGTAGTTAAGGAAGAAAGATTCATTCTGATTTCCAGTTCAGGTTGACTTCTGCGCAGTTACTGGAGCACAGTTATAAATACTAATACTGCTATTTTTTAAATAATTTAAATGTGAATATAATTTATTCATAAATAACACATTTTTTAAAGCTATTTATTAACTATTTATTAAAGTTACATTGTTACAATATGGCCAGTATTGGTTGTTATTCAAAATTATTGTTTCCTCTTTATCTCTATCTTTGCAGGACTTTAGTGCAGAGCGGTGTTCTCTGCTGGAGGAACAGCAGAAGCTGCAGGAGAAGATCAGTGCTTTAGAAAAGCAGCTCACTGAGGAGATGACCACAGCAGGTGGTCAGTAAACTAATGACTCTCTGAGGGCTTCTCTTGGTCTACTGTTGTCTATAAAAATGTACAATAGTACAAACAAAACTCAGGCCCCCTGCTAGTGTTTTATGCTTTTATCCATTTTTTTTGGTTGTTTATACTATGTTGATTGGAGTGATGTTTACTTTCTGACCCCTCAGTGCTGCGCAGTGAGGTGTGTGACCTGCGGCTGGTCCTGCAGTCATCTGACAAAGAGCTGGAAGGGGTCCGGAAGGAACTGGAGGAACAACGGACAGAGCAGGGGCAAGAGAACGCACAACTCTCCAGCAGCTTAATCAGCACACAGCTACAGCTGGATAAAGTCCGGTAAGACCACTGTAAATAGTAATGACTGCTAAAATCATCTATACTGATGCTAGTGTTGTACCCGGAAAATGATTTTCAGTTGTAGCAGAAAAATAGTGTTATTATAGATATAATAGCTATCATGAACGTTTCTGTCCCTGTGTACCTATTTTGTGCATTTTATTCATAATATCAAGGACCAAACATTTTAAATACATATAAAAACCACTAAAAAAAGAAAATTAATTATGAGCTTTCATTAATTTTTCAGTTTCTTCATTTTTTCCCCCCGCTGTGTTTGTGCACGTATTTGTCAGGCTGGAGTGGGAACAGTTGCAGGAGCACCAGCGCTTGCTACAGGATGCCTTCGACACACTGCAGGCTGAGTTTAAGTTTGAGGCGGATCAGTACAACCAGCAACTGGAGGAAAAAACAAAAGAGCATGGAGAACAGCAGGCGCAAATCACTGTGAGAGTCATTCTGATGTTTTCTTTCTTTTTTGCTTTCCTTTCTCTTTTTCTTCTCCTCCTCTTCTGTGTTCCTCTGTTCTCCTTGTTGTGTGATGTTTTTGTTACATGACCATCTGTTCCGTTACGTTTTTGCCATTTCCTTTCCATTGCATTTCACTACCCTTTTCCCTTTACTTTCTGCTGCATTCTGCTACCTTCCATACCCCTTCAGTACTATCCTGTTTTTTTTTTTTTTTACAATTCATGTCTGTTTTTCTTTCTGTTACACTATTAAACAGTATGATATGTTCCATTTTGTTATCCTTTTCTATCATTTTCACACTTTCCTTCCCTTTCTTTAACAAATTTTCTTTCCCTCTTTTTCTTAGCGCTTAAAGTGTGATGTGAACATATTCTTCCCTCCTCTGTCTTCTCTTTTATCAGGTACTCCTCTTTATTAACCATCAGTTTTGTGATGTTTTGTATAGGAGCTGATGAATTCTCTTCAAGCAGAGAGGGAGATGATTAACAGTCTGAGGTCGCAGCTGAAAGCAGACAGAGAGAGCACCTCCAAGTAAGTTCATATTAATCACACTATGAGTATAACATCATTCTCCCTGCCTGCTGTACTATTTTGAGTGTTTTAGATGTTTGTGTGAGTGAATGAAGCCCTTCTGTCTCACAGAGAACTGTTGCAGTCAATGGAAGAGAACGCTCTGCTGAAGAAACAGATTCTGGATCTTACTACAGAAAACCAACAGCAGGTATGGGGGTGCTACAACTTGCCTAACTATGAGCAAAGAAGGCTACAAAGAACATGTATTAAACTTCTGCCTTTTGAGCTGTTTTTTTTCCCCCTCTTTAATCGTATCTATTTATGTATTCACACCAATCAGCCATAACATGAAAACCACCTGTCTAGTATTGTGTAGGTCTGCCAAAACAGCTCTGACCTGTTGAGACAAGGACTCCAAGACTTCTAAAGGTGTGCTCTGGTGTCTGGCACCAAGAAGTTAGTGGGGGCCCCCATGGATCTGACAAGTTTGTCCAGCACATCTCACAGGT
This sequence comes from Brycinus macrolepidotus, assembly GCA_037974445.1. Lineage (NCBI taxonomy): Eukaryota > Metazoa > Chordata > Actinopteri > Characiformes > Alestidae > Brycinus > Brycinus macrolepidotus. Next base: position 10,311 of record JBBPCZ010027240.1, read on the forward strand.
GTTCGATCATATTGAGATCTGGAGAATTTAGAGGGCTGATCAAAACCTTAAACTCTGTCATATTTCTCAAACCGTTTCTGAACAGTTTTTGCAGTGTGGCAGGGGACTTTATATAGCTGAAAGCGGCCACTGCCATTAGGGAATACCATCACCACAAAGGGGAGTACTTGCTTTGAAACAATGTTTAGGTAGGTGGTATGTGTCAAAGTAACATCCACATGAATGCCAGGACCCAAAGTTTCCCGGCAGATCATTGCCCAGAGCATCACACTGCCTTCACTGAATTGCCTCCTTCCCATAGTGCATCCTGGTGCCATAATTTCTCCAGGTGACACACACATTTGGCCATCCACATGATGTAAAAGATAATGTGATTCATCTGACCAGACCACTTTCTTCAGTTGCTTCATGGTCCATCGTAGGCATGTTCGGTGGTGGACAGGGGTCTGACCGGTATATGGCTACACAATTCCAAGCTGTGATGACCTGTGTGTTCTGACACCTTTCTGTCATAGCCAACGCCAGGTTCTTCTGCAATTTATGCTACAGTAGCTCTTCTGTGAGGTCAGACCAGACAGACAAGCCTTTACTCCCCATGAGGCTTGGGCACCCATAAACCTTGTCTCTGGTTAACCACAAGATATGCTATTTTGGAGATCCAGCCATCACAATTTAACCCATGTCATAGTTTCTCAGGTCCTTACCATTGCCCGTTTTATTAACTTTAAGAACTGACTGTTTACTTCCTGGCTTCACAGGTACCATTATAAGGAGATAATCAATGTATTCACTTCACCTGTCAGTGGTTTTAATATTATGGCTGATCAGTGTATTTACTTTCATTCTTGGACACACTATAAAAATTTACTTCATTCATTTTCTCACTCTCCTCCTTTCTGTCTTCCAGGTGGAGAGCATCAAAATTCTTCAGCAGGAAAAGAACACTGCCAAGACCTCAGTGACCAGCCTTGAGCAGAAAATAGAACAGGACAAAGTAATCTCAGTTTCTCACACATTCATAGCGATGCATCATGGATATCTAAGGGCATGGGGTGACTGATGTCAGCAGAGAATACTGGATGGGGTAGCTGTTACAGATTACAGTCAGATCCTGAAACAGCACACAATTATACTATGTTGTTAGTTGTGTTTTTTACTCTAGCGTAATCGAGTGAAGAGCTGTAATAAAAATGGCTGATTTTAAAGACGAATGGATTTAAAGAAGAAATGTCACATCTGTAACCAAAATCTGTTTCAGTAACAGAAAGGAAAAGCAGTACTGTGCTGTCTCTGAACACAGAAAAAAGTATATGTAGAGGGAGAAGAAAGCTCTGACATCCTTTTTAATTTCAAAAGCCCTCTCACAACTTAAAGGGCCCATGTAATGGAAAAACTAATTTTCCTTCTTTTAAAATGTACCACCTCACAGTGTACATAAAGACTTAAAATTTTAAAACATACCATTTATGTCTGTACATCCATATTTATATGGAAATTAAGTTGCAAGGACAAGTTCTTTCTGAATTTACTGCAATCGGGATGTCGAGTTTACATTTTTTTCTACTCTTCAGCCTAAAGCAGTTTAGCCCTGCTAAAGCAGTTTATCCATGGTGAGGTTATAAACTGTTACTCAGTCTAGACCAGGGGGTCACCAGCTCTCCTTACCTGCTGTGTTTAACTCCAATCTGCATTTATCATGCTGCCCACTCTCCCTCACTTAATGCTCCAGCCAATCAGGGGATTTTGAAGAAGTTCGTAGCCAGAGCAGGTGTTGCAGACTGTGGCTGGAACTAGACTTCTCAAAAAGTAGATCTCCAGGACCAGGGTTGGTGACCACTGCTCTTGGTGGTTTTGAAGGAAATGGACTTCGTACAGGTGCAAGATATGGGCCCTATAAGGATAAAATCTTTAAGTTAAGACATGCCAAATACAGAAGTATAACGTTTAAACATTATATAAAATATTCATGTCAATTTTTTGTTTGAGTAGTGAGTCAGTTTTGCCAGAGACAGTGAGGCACAGTTTAGATAGAGTGGGGTGGCCAGTTGTTAAACTGACCAGCTAACGGCCTGTGCTTGTGTTCCAGGCTGTGGTGTTGGATCTGATGAAGGAGACGCATGATCTGCGGTCTTTAGTGGGACAGAAAGATCAGTCGCTGTCCTTGATGACAGCAGACCTCAGCGACATCACTGTGAGTTTGGGCCAGGGGGAGACGATTCAGAAATTTTGTGGTTTGCAGAAGAGTAGAAGTAATCAGACCTTTCTTATGATGTCCTTATGTTTGTAAAATTAGCAAGTGTTTTTACTTTTTTCCATTTTTTAAATTTTATTTATTTATTTATTTAATAAAGTTTTTTGAAACTCTCGGCTAGATTGTTCAATAAAAATTAATCAGTAACTTATTTTTTTCATCTGCTACTGTGAAATTAGTGTGTATGATGCAAACCCTTATGCTGTGTTTATGACAGGACACTTTTTTGTGGGAGACACAAATTCCAATCCAGACACATCTAGTATCATGCAATGAAAAGCTGGAAGAATACAGAACATAATCCTTCCTTTTTTGACTTTGAGAATTATTTATTTCTCTTAGCTTTCCTAGCAAAAGTGTGAATCCATCTTAACAGCAAGGAGCTAACCACAGCACTGTTGTTTGCAGGTGAAGTACGGAGCTGTGTGTTTGGAGCGAGAGGAGATGAAGAAGCAGATCTCCCACATGCAGACAGAACTGCAGGAGCTGAGGGAGGCTTCCGACAGACGTCTTGCATCAGACCGTGTTGAGGTGTGTGACCTTTTAAGAACCAAACAGTTTGCCTTCTTTAAATTTAGCCTCGTGCCCCAGTGCTATTGTAGTCCTTTTGAAATATTTTCAGTTTAGTTTTAAGAATACTTTTGTTTAAAGTCAACTATATGCCATCTTTTCCAAGTATTTTCCGTAATTTCCTATTAAAATGTAATGACCTTTTCCTGATGCTAAAACATCGTCCAATTTTTCGTGACATCAGCTTCCATCAACTTGATTTTCTTTCTCCTTTAACTGTAAAAAGAATAGACAAAGACTGGGTCTCAGTGGGCTGCCTACTTTACTGTTACAGTATATTTCTAATGACCACAAAACGTGTGTGCTGTGAACAACATTGTGAACAACATCAGATGTTCCATATTAACGCTTTGGGAAGCGTTTTGCCTGGCCCGACAAACATAAATAATTTTGAGCAGAACAATGCAGGCCAATGTTTAATCTTGTTGCATCAAGATATATTTTAAACCATAACCACAATATGAAGCAGTATAATTGAATTTTCCCACATCATACAGTCCTGTTCTGTTTTTGTTGTGTTGTAGTTGGAGATGCTGCAGGACGACCTGGCATACGCTACAGAAGAGGTGGAGAGGCTAAGTAAAGCTTTAGAGGAACAGGCATCTTTACTGCAGAAAGCTCAGCTCCACAACACAGAGAAAGAGGCGACCATACACACTCTGCAGGAGCAGGTACGCCACACATTTTAGCTCATTTTAGATCTAGTAGGTTCAGGGAAACCTTAAATCTTAAGGGTGTTAGTCCAGGGATACCCAACCTTTGCAACCAGACCCATCTGTATTGGACCAAACAATTAGTATTGTATGCACTAAACATTTTTGTTAAAACTTGCTGATTTAAAGGTGTGTGTGTGTGTGTGTGTGTGTGTGTGTGTGTGTGTGTGTGTGTTTTTGTGTGTGTGTGTGTGT